>CABHPH010142476.1:0-23527 GCA_902168325.1 Peromyscus nudipes
ACACACACACACACACACACACGCAAGGAGATATATATATATATATATATATATATATATATATATCTCCTTTATATAACATATAAGCAGTATGAATAAATAGATCATATTGAAGACTGGTCATATTTTTCTCTCAAAAAATTTAGTACTTCACCATGCACTTACTAAGCAAGGTACTCTTTTTACTTTATTTTTCCCTTTTATTGAAAATAGATTCTTTTTTCATACAATGCATACTGATTACAGTTTCATCTCTCCATATTCCCCTCAGTATCTCTCCACCACCCCTTCCACTCAGGTCTACTTTCTAACTCTGATTAGAAAAGGAAGCTTCTAAGAAATAAAAACAAAACATAGCAAAATAAAATGTACTAAGATAAAATAAAAACAATCACATCGAGTTAGACAAGGCAAACTAACCAGAGGAAAAGAGCTCAAGAAAAGAAACAAGATCAGAGGAATACTCATCCACACACTTAGTACTTTCATAAAATTACCAAACTGAAACCTCTAGTATATATGCAGAGGACTCGTCCCAGAGCCATGTAGGCCCCATGCTTGCTGCTTCAGTCTGTGTGACTTTATGAGCCCTGCTCCACTGATTTAAAGTGTCTCTTTCTTCTGATGACCCCCCCAACTCCCTCTGGCTCTTACACCTTTTCTTTTTTTTTTTTTTTTTTTTTTGGTTTTTCGAGACAGGGTTTCTCTGTGTAGCTTTGCGCCTTTGCTGGAA
Organism: Peromyscus nudipes; assembly: GCA_902168325.1. Lineage (NCBI taxonomy): Eukaryota > Metazoa > Chordata > Mammalia > Rodentia > Cricetidae > Peromyscus > Peromyscus nudipes. The sequence goes on from CABHPH010142476.1 coordinate 734, forward strand.
CTCACTTGGTAGCCCAGGCTGGCCTCTAACTCACAGAGATCCACCTGCCTCTGCCTCCCAAGTGCTGGGATTAAAGGCGTGCGCCACCACCGCCCGGCTTTACACCTTTTCTTCCTCCTCTTCTATGGGGTTCTTGAGCTCTAAAGGGAGGGATTTGTTTGAAACATCCAATCTGGAGGTGTGTGTTTCAAAGTCTCTGTCTCTCTGTCTCTCTGTCTCTGTCTCTCTCTCTCTTTCTGTGTGTGTGTGTGTGTATGTGTGTAATGACTGGCTGTGGATCTCTGTATGTGTTCCCTTCTGCTCCAGGAGGAAGCTTCTCTAATTTGGTTGCATCCGGTACTGATCTTTGAGAAGATAGCAGAATATCATCAGGAGTGACTTTTTTTTTAGACCAGCAGTATTTGGTTTTCCCTTATGTGGTGATATATTGTGTACCCTAATAAAATTCACCTGAAGATCAGAGAGACAAAGGAAAAAGCCACCTGTTACCTCTAGGACTCCTCAGCCTGAAAAGCTTTCCTCAGAAAAAAGCCTTAGTTCCTGTCTTCTCACACCTCATGCACCTTTCTCTGCCAAGCCATATCATTGCCTGTCTCAGACTTCCTAGTGCTTGAACTAAAGGAGTGTGACTCCCAAGTGCTGGGATTAAAGGTGTGAGACACCACTGTCTGGCTCTCTTTCTCTCTTAGACTAATTCAATCTCATATAGTTCAGGGTGGCTGAGAATTTACAGAGATCCAGACAGATCTCTGCCACCTGAGTGCTAGGATTAAAGGTGTGTGCTACCACTGACTGACATCTATGTTTAATCTAGTGCCTTGTTCTGTTCTCTGATCTTCAGCCAAAGTTTATTAGGGTACATAGTATATCACCACATTTCCCCTTTTTTGTCAAAAATAATAAAAGAAGGTTATAACTAATATAAGAAAAAGTATATAAATGAGTACAATAACTCCTTTGGCTGAGGAAAGCTTTTCAGGCTGAGGAGTCCAAGAGATAAGAAAGGTGGCTTGTTCCTTTGTCTCTCTGGTCTTCAGGTAAATTTTATTAGGGTACCCAATATATCACCACGCCCTTACATCTCTGGGCCTTTAGTCTCAGGTTCTTCATAACCCAAGCAGTGTCAGGTATGGGTTCCAGTTCATGGGAGTTGGCCTTAAGTCAAATCACAAACTGATTGGTTTCTTCTACAAGTTTTGTGCCACCATTGAACTAGCATTTTTAGCAATCAGGGCAGCATTGAAGATCAAAAGGATTGTGGTTGGTTGGCATTTGCTTTCTCTCTTGCTAGCCTGCAGAGTACCTTCCTGTACTAAAAGTTCTTGAACTTAGTGGTAAAGGTTCTATGGGGGCACTAGCTTGACTTCTACATGTTCAAAGAGTTCTGCGAGTGCTGTCTTCAGTAATGTGAACTTGCTGTCAATTTGTGGAGAGCAACTTACTGTCTTGGCAACACCGAGGTTGTTTGAGGATTTTCATGGGACCCTTTTGGCCAGCACTTAACTGGATTGAATCCAGTTCTAGTACTGAAATTTTTCTTTGGTGAGAAGAGATGGACAATTGGGACTCTGTCTCCCACATTTTTTGGAGACTTCATTAGGCTCAACTTCATATAATTTAGGAAGTTTCCTTGAACTTATTTTCCATATCATTTCCTCAAATGCCCTCAATTTGAGCTGCCTTTCCTCAGATTCCCTCTCTTAAACCCACGCCCCTCCATCTGATCCTCCTGCTCCTGTGCCCCTGCACCCACTACACTCTTAAAATCTATTCTATTTCCCCCTCCCAATGAGATCCTGTGTCCCCTCTAGTCCCTCCCTCTATGCCTAAATCCTCTGGGTCTGCTTTGTAGCATGGCTGTCATTTACTTAACAGCTAATATCCACATATAAGCAAACAAATACCCTATTTATCTTTCTGGGTCTGCATTACCTACCTCACTCAGAATGATTTTTTTCCTAGTTCCATCCATTTGCCTGCAAATTTAATGTGATTCACGATAAAATTACTCTTTTCATTTTAATTTAAGTAAACCAATTTTAAAAGTACACAAAACCATTTTAGTGAACTAGCCTTTAGATATCCATCCTGAAGTTAGACATGATGAAAAACATTTAAAAAGGAATTTTGTAACATTATGGGCAAAAAGCTGAGTGGCTACCCAATCGACTGAAATCACTTACCAAAGGTTCAAGGGATTATTTCCCACTGTGCTAAGAGAAACTTGTTATGAACAGTCCCCACAGGTGCTGTAAAGCTAAGCCAATGTCACCAGGGAATAAAAATAAGTCAAAGTAAAGAGTAGAAATGAATAATTAAAAATAAAGTATTATAGCCAAGATTTATGAGATTTATATTTTTGACAAGTAAAATTAAAACTTTTTTCAACTGAAATGTTAAATGAATTGTTAAATTTATAGGCTAGAAGACTAGTAGGACAGTTATTTAAAATATATTTTACAGAATGGTGATATCTTCATATATTTTTCTCTAGGAAACTATCCAAATTACATACATATAGCACAAAATCTTGTATGCTGTCTAAAACCAAGCCATTTTAATGTTACTTTTACTCTTTTGAAACTTGAGTCTCTAGGATACAGAGTATCTAAATTCAAGATGACCATGTCTGATGTTCTACATTGAAGTTGGACAATATTCACATAAACTGCTTACCTTTTCTTCTATTTTCCATTTTTCCTTTTATTGAAAAATAGATCCTTTTTCTCAAACAGTATAGCTTGAGTATAATTTCCCCTCATACAATATAATGTGAATACAATTCCCCCTCCCTCTATTCCTGCCCACCTCCCCTCCTCTCTGGATCCACTATAATTATATGTAGAGGGCCGGGGGTAGGCCAGTGTAGTCATTATGCCTGCTGCTTCAGTATCTGTGAGCTCATATGCAATTTTTTTATTATTTTTTATTTTTTTATTATTATAATTTTATTTAATTTTACATATCAGCCACAGATTCCCTTGTTCTCCTCCCTCCCCCTCCACCTTTCCCTCAGCCCACCCCCTATTCCCATCTCCTCCAGGGCAAAGACTTCCCTGAGGATTGAGTTCAACCTGCATTTTACTTAGTTGATTCAGAGGCCCTTATTCTATTGGTGTTCTCCATTCGCTCAGGCTCTTACAGTCTTTAGCCTGCTCTTCCAGGCATTTTCAATAATTACACTTTGTTCATATAGCTCTGTTACTACATAATAATTTTATTGGTGCATGGCAACATGCATAGACAATGTAGAATTTCCCAGGAGGAGAGTGGGGTACTGAAACCATAAGAGGTTGTGTCTACCTGAAGAGGATTTGAAATACTATTCCTAGTAGAAGTCTATATCTTTTTTGATGTAGTCTGCTTAAGAGTTGATATAATATTTTTCCCCACCCAAATCAATATTTCTCCAGAAAAGCAATGGTTAGTATTAACTCTATTTTTCATGCAATAGCTGTTAACATCATACAAAAAAAAAAAAACCCCGGCAAATGTAAACATAAGCCAGATTAAGTCCTATTGTGAGAGGTGTAATTATGCCGAGATAACTTGGATAGAACGTTGGGGAGGAGGTGCCTGGGAGTCACCTGCCCATCACAGTGCTCATTAGAGAAAACACTACATAGACAGGAAGATCAGACCAATGTTACAGTGATCATTCCTGATCCTTCATGACTCATAAAAAGTCTTGGAAAAAAAATGTCAAGATCCATAATTTGTTTTATGGAAATACAAACTTACTATGAAGCATGATTCTACAAATGATAAAAATTTCAATTGATGTCAAGTCTATTTTATTAGATGACCATTGTCTTCAAAGTTAAATTAATGACAGAAGATATGTAAATATCATTTGCGCAGATTATTGCATATTAGTGATTGGCTCTGTGTTATCAATAATGTGTCAGTTTTACATTAAAGAAAAGGAAGAAAAACACTTCCTGTTGAAGTCATTTAACCAAGCACAAAATTGAATGCTCTACGTAGCATGAATTTTAAAAGTTCTTATTAATAAAATCAAACCTGAGCCAGGTATTGGGGTGAACTGGAAGATCAGAGAACCAGAACAAGCCACAGCTACCTCACCTTGCCGGATCCTCAGCTGGTCTTGTTTCCTCAGACTGGAGGCCTCTGAGTCCCCATCCAGAATGGGTCTCAGCTGAACTGTGTTGCTAGAAGCCTGAACACTTAACCAGCCAAATGCTTAACCAGCCAAATGCTTCTAGTTTCTGGTCCTCATGCCTTATATACCTTTTTGCTTTCTACCACCACTCCCTGGGATTAAAGGCTCGCTTTCTGGGATTAAAGGTGTGAGTCACCATGCTTGGCTGTATCCTTGAACAGATGGATTTCTGCCTCTGGAATGCTAGGATTAAAGGCATGTGCTACTATTGCCTAACCTCTATGTTTAATATTGTGGCTGTTCTGTCTCTGACCTCAGATAAGTTTATTAGAGTGCACAGTATTTTGGGGAATACAATACCACCACAGCTCTACTTCATGCTCCCTGAGTCTTCCATCTGTATGTTTATCTATCCGTATATCTATCTGCCTGTTGTATAAGTTGTGTGTATTTGTCTTGTTTCTTATACTAGCTGTGTGTCTGTGATGTCTGTGCATGAGTGGTATCTGTCCTTCTCCAACAAAAGGGTTCTCTTTCTACTTAATGAGTTGCATAAAAGGGAAGGAATGGTACACAGAAATCTTTAATAGAGTTTTACAAGGGTTTAAGTCACTCTCTCCAAAGGATCTCAACGGAAGCACAGACTTTGGGAACTTTCTATTAACTTCTGTATTTGCTGTTTTTAGCAAATGATACTCAAGTATCACTCTGGGTCAGGGGCATAGAAGGGTACTGAACCTAAGACTGCAGCTGTGTGCATTAACGTAGATTGTGAAATTTGATTACATGTTAAAAACAAGGAGAGTAAGGTTGGTTTTTATATTGTTCTTTGAAAGGAGCCTAAACAAATCATTTGAGTACACAGTAGACTAGCAGCAGTTTTAAGTCTTAAATGATTTCAAGGTGTGTTCTGAATTTTGGCTGCGAATTTCAGAAAAATTTCCAGTCTTTCACAATTGTGTATTGTCACAGTCATCGATGGAAATTGTGATATTAGAAAAGTTCTTCAATTTTAATTGTAATTTTAAAATGTTAATTTTCATCACGAAATTTTATCAAGATGTTTTCATAGCCAAAATTCAATAAAGGACAATATGAACATAAAATTTAATTAATTGTAAAAAATTAAAACACTTTGATTTCCCACAAAACAGTAGTTTTTTAATTAATAATAATATAGATTGTTTTTGAAAATATAGTAAGAATATTGAAAGAGCATTTATACTTTGTTTTGAAAACTTAGTAAAAATGTTCTGATAGTATACAAAGCTTAGATAGAATGAAATGTAATACCCTTCCATGGAAAAACTAAATTTTCAAAGAATCAGTAGTTTTGATCTGTTTTAGTCCCAGAATCTCTGGGCTTAGCCAAGAGGCTAAGTTGGATCAAAGCCTGTCTCCCTGAACTATTTCAAAAAGAGAATGATTAATCGTGTTTACTAAAGATGGGAAAGCAAGACCCCAAAAGCATATCTCCGCCTGATGCAGATGAAATCTTCCCATGAACATGGGGAGAAAGGATGTCTTTTCATACTGCTTTCTTAATGAATGTGCTTTTATGCATAATTTTGATGCTCTTTGGAAACAAATGATGACTACAGTTCAGTTTTTTATAACTATTTGAATTAACTTTAGCATAAAATATTTGTGAGTATGTACATAGTATGCCAATTATTGTCCATATTGAAATAAATATCTGTTCCTCAAAATTCAGTCAAAATACATTTTTCTAACAAATTATTTAATGAGATCGTGGGAGGGGACACCTACGCTTATGAAAATTTGGATTCAAGATCAAGTAAGATTTCCGTTCGTTTTGACTGGCAGCAAATTATATAGTGTGCAATATTTGAACTTCTAAACCTCTTAGTTATTAATGATGTGTAAATACATATATATATATATATATAAATTATTTTATGGCAGCAAATTAAGTACTTAACTCCTTCTGTTTACTAATATAATTTATATATAATGAAAATCATAGCAGCAAAGTGCATTTTAGTTTCAATCTATGATTAGTACTGATATTACCATTATATTTAAAGTTGCTTTTCATTTCTAACGAACAAATTGGAATATGTAATAATTTCAATATGAGGGAAAGTGTATCACTAGATATTTGAACACAACTAGTACATTATTTTGATACATCTATTCAAAATTAATATCCACTTAATGTTTGTTTGATTTGACTTTCTTTTCATTTTCTTATATCTTGTGGATGTTGATCATTGTCAGATGAATAGTTTGTATTGATCTCAATATATTCTCTGTTTCTTTTCCCTGGAAACTATTTTCTTCCTTCCTTCTTTCCTTCCTTCCATCCTTCCTTCTCCCCTCCTTCTTTTCTTTTCTTTTTTTTTGTAAAGAATATTCAGCATCACTAATCACTGAAATGACAATCTAAGCAATAGGAAACTATCCCTTCACACTTTTTAGAGTGGGTGTTCAGAAAAACAAACATGATCAGCATTGTGACCACAGAATAAAGTGAATTGGACCTTGTTAGTGAGAAAGTAAATTCGTCTTGCCATCATGAGCACTTATATGGAGATTGTGGAGAGAGAGAGAGAGAGAGAGAGAGAGAGAGAGACCTTGAAACACACAGCTCTAACATAGATGTCTTCATCAAATCCCTCCCCCTCAGAGTTCAGGGAAGCCCACTAAAGAGGAATAGAGGGGATAGAAGAGGCAGGAAACCAGGAGAACAAAGTCCTTTGAAACAATAGAGCAAAGCTCACACAAACCCGTAGAGATAGAAGCAGCAAACACAGGGCCTATTTAGGTTTGCACAAGGTCCTCTGTTCATATAGTTTTCTGTCCAGTACTTTTATGGGATTCCTGAATGTGTAAATTAGTAGAGTATGTGATTCTTGTGTGTTTTATTGGAGTTCGTTTATTTTTCTGTTGACTTGACTAGTCCAACTTCAATATGATGGCTTTTGTTTAAACTTACTATAATTATTTTGTTATGTTCTGTAGTTATCTCTTAGAAGCCTGTTGTTTTCTAATAAGATACAGAAAGGGGATGGATTTGGATGGGAGAGGAGATGGGGAAGAACTGGGATTTGTGGAGCAAGGGGAAATTGTATTCAGATTATATAGCATGAGAAAGGATTCTGTGTTTAATGAAAGGGAAAAAAGAAAGTCTGCTTAGAGATTAAAAAGAAAAAGAAGTAATATCTAGAGGTCTCAAAATAGTAAACAGAGAATGAACATGTGGCTTAGCAGTCTTATAAATGCACAGGAAATGAGATCAGTATGTTAAAGAAACTACCATGTTTAATGAAACATATTCAAAAGAGCCAAAAACTGAAATCAATCTCATGTCCATTAGTAGATGGATGGAGGAAATATATGGATATTTATGTGTTTGCTGCATAATGTATAATGTTTGATTTGAAAGTTAATATCAGAGAATAAAAATGCAATGGAGGAATTTACTTTTATCTCTGATGTTTTCTAAGGGGATTTAGACATCTTTGCAAATTACTGACAAAAAAATTGACATCACTTAGGAATTTATTGTTACTCAACAAATTGTGACTTTGTAGAAAGACACAAACATACATCTATGTTTCTGACATGGAGTTCTCACAACATATAATTTTAGTTTTCTGTTTGGTTGTACTATCACATATTGAAAAATCACTATTAAAATATGGAATTATATTTTAAAATTACCTGGTGTTCATTTCATTCTACGAGTGTGTGCATTCCAACTATTGAGTATCCTTTTTAATAATAAAGGCACCTATGAATACTACGTTGCCCCTTTACATACATTATTATTACTATTTTGATAAAATATCTGTTGGTCTCTATAGTAACAGTCTTTATCTTAGAGTACATTTTGTCTAATAAAGATGGCATCTGGCATTTTTATGGTTATTCCATTTTTTTTACATTCTTTTACTCTAGTATTAATTGAGCCTGTGAACATAAAAAAGATATTCTAGCAAATATCTCGTTCGTTTTCTTTTCTAATGTCTATGGGCAAAATCTACACTTGAACAAACTTACTTTAAGTTTATACTTGAATGTGAATGTGCCTTTACAATTTTTGTCTTTTTGTGTCTTGCTAGATCCTGTTTTAGTTTAATAGACATTTTAGTGTATTGTTTTAATTTCATTTCATTTCTGCACTATTGTCGAGTGTTACTTTGATTAGTTACTATACAATTACAGCAATATATTTAATCTAGAACTATTTTTTCTGTTATACTGTAACAACAATTGCAATTACTATTGCAGCATCCAACCCTTGTGACGTTATATAGTATATATAATATATATATATATTATATATATATAAAACCTTAAAATAAATAGGAGGGAGTATATGTAAACATATTTGTACAATTTCTTTAATATTTTCTGAGATATTTCCTCTTTTGATTTTCTTTATTGTAGTAAATCAGTTATTACATATGACAACATTTCCTCTCACTGTGAGGAATTTTGTTAGTACTTTGAGTTTGAAACACATTTTTTCAGTATGTTTTTCATTTGTGAATGATTTTATTTAACATTTATTCTTACATAACACAAGAATGTTTTTGCCAAAAAAAGAAATAGTTATTGTACTTCCAGCATGTGAAGAATATATTCACAACTGACATTTTTTGTTTGTTTGTTTTTATTGTCCATCTTTTTTTTTTACCATGTTTCCGGTTCCCAGGCCTATACATTTGGCTTCTTTTTCTCTTTCATTCAGATGTTTTACTATAATTTTAATAGTTTCCTTGAGAATTTCATACTTAACCACCCTATCTACCTCACTCTCACTTCTCCAACTTTTGTGTCCCTTCTCTTCAATTCATGATCTGTTTCTTAATTGCTATTATATCATGTATATACATATACACATAAACTATATATATGTATATATTCATACATGTACACACACACACACACACACACACATACATATGATCCTAGGTAAAAGTGTCCAATACTAGCCATTTGGTTTGAACAAACTTTGCAGAAGCTTATCCTGGAACGAAAATGATTTTCTCTTTTGGCAGCCCTTGACCGGCTGATTTGCTTTGTTTTATGAAGAATCTGGAATTGTGGGATTAATGTTACAAATAAGATTTCAAATGCTTTATAAACTTAATAATAACTCCTAAACATGAACATTTTCATGAAGGCTGTTGCAGAACAAGTTTCCCTCTTTTTGTCTAACAGCTATTTATTTGTGTGTGTGTGTGTGTGTGTGTGTGTGTGTGTGTGTGTGTGTGTTTTCTTTTAGTAATCCTAATTGTGATCTGGCCTTTCTCCTTCAGGATTGTCCCTGGAACTTCATATCTATTGCTCAGTCAATTACCTCTTACTTACAATAGTCGTGAGCTTTGGGGACACACTCAAGTGTCAGCAGAAGTCACAAGATTTCCTTAGCTTTCCCTCTCAGTTACTTATTTATTTTTTTGCCCCAACTATCTATTGTCTCAAAAGTCTTTGTGGTGTCTGTCAGTCAACCAGTAATGTATGCAGGACATTGCTCAGCTTTTTTAATATCTACATTATAAAACTTCTAATATAGATTACAACAAAGACTGAACCCTTCAGTTATGAAGACTGCAGGGGATTTACAGCCTTTTTTTCTAAGTAACCCTAAATCTTTTTTTTTTAACCCTAAATCTTTGATGGTAAAGCTCTGTTTCTCAGCTGAATCCGAGTCTAATTCCCTCAAGAAAGCTGCTACTTTTCATTTTCTTGCTGTGAGAAAGAGCTCCCACCAAGGACTTAGTGGCACACATCATCTTCCCATGGTTCTAAAAGGATTTCAATAAGGAAACACTTCTCTGTGTTCTGTCTCCTTCAGAAAATGATCAGGATGTTCTCAGGGACCCCAGAGAGATTTTCTTTTTCATGCTTAAAGTTGTTTCCAGGAGACACTCATCAACCTTTTTTGTACCACTGTCATTAAAGACGTTTTGAGCTGTATGATTCTGGACATTTTCACAACTGTGAGGTGATAATTTCAGGCTTACAGCTGAAAAACAAATGCATATGTTTTACTTGTAATTTTTTAACACTCATGTTAAAAATCTCCATGGAGACTTTGTTTTAAAAATAGCTGTTGAATCAAGCAATCACATGTCAATTTTTTACCTACTAACATCAGAATATAAATGAGAATTTATTCATAGACCTCATAAATACCTTCTTAATATATGCTTTTCCATTGATAAGTAAGTATAACATTACATTACCAATGAAAAACTGAGTTAAATATATCTATTGGAAGTTAGGCAAAAAACACATTCCAGAGCTGTAATTAAACATTTTTTTTTGTTGTTAACTAATCATTACATACCCAAGTATTCCTTATTTAAAGAAAAGTATATCAGGAATAAATAATAGACTGATAAAATGCATTTTTCTTTAGTTTTTAGGCTGAATTTTAAAATAAAAACAACATTGGGTGTACTACAAGTAGAAAAGAAAGACATTCATAATAAAATTCTCTCATGTAAAAAATGAGCATAACATATTATACAAAGAAGACAGAACATTTCAAAAGGGGGTATATACTATACATGAGCCTTTCAAGTTCCCAACAAACATGAGGAAAGTCACAAATAAAAACAAAGCTGAAAAACACTGTTAAGTAACTTGGCACTTATTTATAAGGCAGTGTGATATTTGAACAAATTAATAAAAAGACGCACAAGCTAGTCTTTAAACTATAAAACTACTGCAAGAAAACACCAAAGAAATTCTTAGTATAGAAGCTTACTTATTGTAAATATCTCCAAAAGCACTGACTAATAATTAGAACAAATACTCATGTGGAGGAAACAGTGAATAGACTAAAGAGATAGCATGCATATATGGGGGTGTTCCCTTAGTATGTGCCTAACAAGGGGTTAATATGCAAAATATCAAAGTAACTGAAAACGCAAATCATGGGCTGGGTGAGTTGCTTGTCTAGTACATTATAAAACCCCGGATTTGATCATTAATTCCCTGTAAGAAGCCCCATACTTAGACACATGAATTTCAGTCCACCCTGGGCTATGCGAATCCTGTCTCCAAACCAAAATCAACAATACTAGTAAGAATAAAATATGCAAAATAGTTTATCACATTCAGAAGAATTCTGACAAGGAGGGATTCAATAGCAATTGAAAAAAAAGACACTGAACAGGGCAGCAAAGAGCCTATAAGCTTTTCTCAAGTATAGGAAAACAAGCTCGTTTAAATAGTCTTAATTAAATGAAGAGGAAAACTGTGAGATTTGATGGGCTAGAATTCAATCAAGCTGTGATAACCAGCTGGGCAAAAGGAACAGGAGCGACTATTCAAGGCAAAATAAGTGTTTAAAAGAAATCTAACCAGGGAGAGCATTGCTTCATGCTCAACTTGGGTAGAAATCAAAGCATGAGAAATTCAGAAATTTCAACTTTGGATACAGATACGTGTGTTTCCTACTAAAAATCATATTTTTCCACTGTTGTATATCAAAGGAAACTTGGTGAAAAGTTTTTAAATTAAAAGGTTTAAATGCAACCATTGCTCTATGTAAAGGATTCTTCAAGACTTGTCAAAATGCCTTTTACAAAATGATAAATTTTTGGTCTACTTTGTCATGTATGTGTAGTTTCATGTGTCAGAAAACTTAGTTGAAATCAGGATCTATTATTCAACTCAGAAAAGTAGAAAAGTAGATATAAATAGCATTTTATTTTTATTTGTTATGTTTTTAATTAAAATACAATTGTATTGCTTCACTTCTGGCTTTTTATCCTCAGCTTTTTCCTTGTCTCTCATTACTAACTCTTTAATCTGTGTCATCATTTTCTTTGAATATAATTTTATATATGTGTATGTGCACATATGCATGTATCTATATAACATAAATATATGTATTTTATTGTTTGTGTGTGTGTGTGTGTGTGTGTGTGTGTGTGTGTGCGTGTGTGTGTGTGATTCAAGACTGAGCACTTTGCACTGAAGAGCCCATTAAGAGACTCATTAGTCAGAGAAACTAATTCTCCTTCTCTCAGTAGTCATAAATTGTCTATAGTTCTGTGTTTAAACTGCAATGATCAGCTCAGCAAAATAACCCTAAATGTGCAATGGCATCAAATCTTAGTGTTAACCAATACCTGTCTAATCTGACCAAGAAATTGTTCAACAAGAAGGAAATCATGCCAGATACTAGAAGCCTAGTCAACTATCTGGTGAGATCAAAGATCTTAGAGGAGAACCTACTACCATCACTTAACTAGATATTCAAAATTTTGTACTGTATTCTAAAAATTTTCCATGCCTCAGATAAATGTACCATTTAAACCCCTCATCAAACAAATTCTTATTACAGAAAATAGCATTACAGAAAACAAACTGGTCATCGTAATTCAGAGATCCACAGATCATAGTGAGCCTGGCCTCAATAAATACATTGACAATAAAAATATATTTTAAACTTACATTAAACAACATAATTCCAGGCTTCATTCCAAAGTAGTAAAAAAAAAGTCTGATGCTGTTTGGTCCCATATTCAAAAAGATTTATTATATTTAGGTCCATTCCAAGATAAAAATCAATGCAAAAGAATAAAAGCAAATTCAAAGCACTAAGAATCAATTAACATTAGTAGTTATACTCAGAAAGTATGAGAATATTAACTAGGTTAATATTAAATGATACAGTTCTTAAAATACAGTAGAAAAATCAGAAGCAGACATATATGTTTATGGCTCAACTGCAGATGGATATTAGAAAGATATCTAGGAACTGTAGATAATTTTCAATTAACTAATGATGGAATATTCTTATAGAAGACATAATTATAGATGTTTTTCTAACAGAAATTATATCTCAATAGCAGAAAAATATTATAGTTTTAAATGTAGTATTGTATGCCTTGCTAATGTCTGCCTTTATGACCTCTTGGTAAGCAAAGTTTTCTCAAATATATTTAAAACATATGTGTAGAAAAATACCTCACAAGGTAACTATAATACAATTAAAACTTTCTACATATTAAAAATATCATAAACTATTGTAGCTATTAGTGGCCACAAGTGACTAACAAAGAGATCCCAACCTAATTTCCACTAGGGACTCCCAAGCAGCAACTCATGATCCAGAGACTTAGAGCCTTGTCAGATGACAGGGGCACTTCAGTTGCCTCATTCTGCGTTGATACACAGGTGTCGTCAATATTGCTGTGGGAAACTTATTCTAAGCTCCTTGACCCAGATGTTAAAGGCACCATTTTGTAGCTAACAAGCAGAACACTTAGGATACAACTGTCATCTCAAATAGCAAAAAAACAGAGGAAAGCAAGCTTCTCCACTCTGTTATGAACTTATGCCCTCTTAAACATTATAAACACTTCTGATGAAAGAAGGTAGATGATGAGGGAGGAATAAAGAAATCAACAAACCAACTCTAGGTGTAGAAACATCAACACAGAAATCAAAACAACGTGGAAAATCCAACCAATCATGGAAACCTAAAAAAGCATGTCTCTTCAAAAAACAAACAAACAAACCACCAACAAAAACAAATCCCACAGTAATAGCTACAAATGAAAATAGCATGGTAAAATGTCCAAAAAATTAAGAGAAATGATTATAACCATGATCAGACAATTCAAAATATCCAGGGAATATAAACAGCCTGGATGTCCATCAAGTGATCAGCAGATAATGAAAATGTGGTATGTTTAGAGAAAAGAATATTACTCAGCTCTTACAAATGAAATTAAATTTACAGGTAAGTGGATGGAGCTGGAAATAATAATTCTGAGTAGGGTAACCCAGACCCAGACTAATGTTCCTTATTTGATCTCATTTGTGGATATTATCTTTGAATCTTTAGATACATGTGTTCCATTTGGAACACCTATTAAAATCAAGAAATTAGCAAGGGGTCCTGAAGGGACATTTCAAGGGACAAGACATAAAATCTAGTGGCATGAAAGATTAAAGCAGAATAATGTAAAAGGAAGGTTAAATGGGGTACTGGAAGGAAAGGCAAAATAAAGAATGGAATATAGGAAAGGATAAAACATTAAACATCTTTCGAAAAGTTATATGAGATGTTATTACTGTAGAAGCTTCCTAATTATATATACATACACATATACAAAGAGTTTAAATGGGTTTTTTGTTGTGATTTGTTTGGAGGGTTGTTGTTGTTTGTTTGTTTTCTCCTTAGATTCCAATCCATCCCAGTCTTATTCCCAGCTCTGTAGCAGAGAACCTGCTGCCTTCTCCCTTTCCAACATGATCCCATTCACAACCAATAATAAAGACCTCTCCACCAAACTTCCTTCCCCTAGCTCATTCCCCCAACCCAGCCTCAAATGCCAACATACACTCACTGGAACCACACCTGCTGAGCAGGACAGGGAAACAAGAAGGGCAACTGAAGACCTTCACCCCTCTTTCTCCCTCTCCAAATCCACACCCCAAATCTTATCCCTAGCACTGCCACAGAACACATGATGCAACTTTCCTTCCCCCAGCCCACAGGTCATTTCATCCTAAACTCTACACATGTCATTTTATCCCAGCCCCTTTCTCCAGTAGGCACTCCTGCTAACCCACAGACCACACCATATAAAAATGAGGAAGCTTCTCTTCCTCCTCTGTTCCACCAAATCTAATCCTTAAGTCTCATCCCCAGCTCTGCAGCATACCAGGGGCAGCCTTCCCTGCCTCCTGCTCCAACTCCTGTGGATCCTACAGATTGTCCCCTTCTAAACTCCCTCCACAAGTTCCCATGGAAATTCCCCAAACAACCCAGGCTATTGCTAAGACAATGGATTGCTTTCTGCAAACAACTGCTGTGGGATGTCTTTCTGTATGCTGTGAATATGTGTTGCTCCGATTGGTTAATAAATAAAGCTGCATTGGCCTATGTCAAGGCAGGATGGAGAGAGGCAATAAATCTAAGAGATATAGCAAGAGAAGAAAGGTGGAGTCAGAGGAGACTCTCTGAGATGCCACTAGGAGAAGTAAGATGTGAGACAACAGATAATGCCAGGAAGCCACGTGCAGAAACATAGATTAATAGAATGGGTTAAGTTGTAAGAGCTAGTTAGTAATGACCCTAAGCCGTAGGCCAAACAGTATGTAATTAATATTAAACCTCTGAGTGATTGTTGTATAAACAGCTGGGGGCCAAGTGGGACAAGAAAACTTCTGGTTACAGACAACACCCACACAACCCATTGAACATTAAGAAGTCCAGCTGAGGTGGGAAGAGGGAAGACAGGGTGATCTGTGGTTGGTATGTAAAATGAATAAAAAAAACTCTTAATTAAAAAAAAGAGAAAGTAAACCCCAACTCAGCCACAAAACCTTTGACCTACACTCTTTCCCACCTGGAAGATATAATGGAGCAGTGGTAGTGCAGAACTTATGGGAGTGTGCCACCAATGTCTGATTTGACTTGAGACCCACTCCATGACATGGAACCTATACGCTACATTTCTTATGTAATCAAGAATCAGAGCCTAGACAGCCCAGAGACCTAGGGTAAAAGCAAGCACTTCTGGTCTAAAACCACCCCACCAACAAAAAAGTAAAAATGAAAGGACTCTTAATGATATACTGCTATACTCATAGTTCAGTTCCATAGTCAATCATCATCAGAGAAGTTTCCTCCAGCAACAGAGGGGAACATATGAAGAGACTCAGAGCCAGACATTACAGAGAGGCAGTCTTTGCAGCACACAGCTCTGAATGAGATGTCTCCATCAAGTCTCTCCCCTCAAATCTCAGGAAACCCTGCAAAAGAAAACATAGAAACAGTGTAAGAGCTAGAGTTAATGGAGGACACTGGGAGAACAAGGCCCCTGAGTAGACTAAACAGGCACTTATGAACTCACAGAGACTGAAACAGCAAGCACAAGACATACATGGGTCAGCTCCAGGTCCCCTGAATATATGTTACAGCTTTTAGTTTAGTATTTTTTATGGGACTCCTGGGTGTGAGAAAGAGTGGGCCTGTGATCCTTGTGCCTAGTCTATGGACTCTTTTCCTTTTGTGAGGTTGCATTGTCTAACTTTGATATGATAGTTTTTGATCTATCTTATTATAATGCATTTTGTCTTGTTTGGATGTTAGCTCTTAGAATCCTGTTATTTTCTAATGGTTATAAAAAGCTAGTTCTGGAGGGATGGGGATATAGGGAGGAATTTGGAGGAGTAGAGGGAGGGGAAGCTATAATCAGGATATGTTGTATGAGAAAAGAATCTACTCCCAATAAAAGAAAAATGGAGGAGGGGACGTAAAGAGTTTAAATGTAATCACTATAATGGAGAAATGATGTTCTGGTGTACTCCAAAGATTAACAAATACAAGTCCTAGTGTCAGGACTTAGTCATTTCTTTTCAAGTTATTGGACACTGTGTTCACATAGAACCCCCAAGATTACAAGTTATTGGTAGTACTTTTGGTCATCCTCCAGAACTTGATTATAAGATGCTACTGCTGAAGACAACACATACTTAAGTCACAGAACATGGAGAAATCAAGTTGTTATTCATCTGGTAGCTTCACCTCTATTATTTGCCTTTCATATTGCTAGAAGATATTATGAATTCTACTGGAGAATAAAGGTAATCATCAGTCTTTTGTAGTGCAAATCTTAAAAGTCCTTATTAATAAAACAAACCTGGAGCCAGGTATTGTGGTGAACGCTGAAAGATCAGAGAGAAAGAACCAGCCACAGCCAACCTCACCTCACTAATTCCTCAGCTGATCCTGTTTCCTCAAGCTGGAAGCCTCTGTGTCCTCATCCGAATGGATCTCAGCTGAACTGATGCTCAAAAGCCTAAAAGCTTAACCAGGCACTAGTTCCTGGTCCTCACACCTTATGTACCTTTCTGTTTCCTGCCACCACTTCCTGGGATTAAAGGCATGTGTCACCATGCCTGGTTGTTTCCAGTGTGGCTTTGAACTCACAGAGATCCAGATGGATCTCTGCCTTTGGAATGCTAGGATTAAAGGTGTGTATGCCACCAATTTCTTGCCTCTATATCTAGTGGCTGTTCTGTTCTCTGACCCCAGATAAGTTTATTAGGGTGCACAATGTATTTGGGAACACAATATCACCAGTCTTTTCCACCTGTGAAATCTGTAAGCTAACATAATGACCATCATGTCCAACATGCCCACTGATATAATATTGGCACCAATGCTATAGGAGTAAACAACCCACTTCTTTCTAGATGTAATGCCCACTCTAGACATTGAAATCCATACCTGATGCCATTGTCATGACAAAGAAATGCTGGATAAGGCTGTCATAGACCCTAGCATAATTATTAATTTGCTCCTGATGACTCATATGTATAGACCAATAATATCTCTTAGCCTTCATCAGACAAGATGCATTTTCAGTATGTTTTGATAAACATAGAAAATCCCAGCTGGTCAGTGTTCAAGGACAGTGACTCTGGAATGGTTATCTATAAATGGGACACCTATATTATAAATCCTCCTCCTACAACTCAAGAATCATTGTGGACAGGGACAAAATCATTCTGTGAGGGACAGGTGGTAGATGACTACAAGTAAACATTGTTTTCTTGACACAGTAGGAAAGCTGCACATATAGACATAAAGAAGTTGTGACAGCATTCACAAGACCCATGCAACCTCAAGGCAGACCAAATCCCAGAAAAGAGTGTACAAGTCTGCATAAACTCTCACTCTGCAAGCCAAGAAGAGCAATTGGCAATTCAGAGCTATTGGGAGAGGGTGAGTCAGTTTTCAATAAGAGTGTGCTCTGTGAGTCCAATTGGCAAGAAAGAGGAGGGTTTGTATGAGCGAGAATTGTTGAGACCAAGGTTGGAAAAAGCACAGGGACAAATAGCCAAACGAATGGAAACACATGAACTATGAACCAATGGCTGAGGAGCTCCCAACTGGATCAGGCCCTCTGGATAAGTGAGACAGTTGATTAGCTTGATCTGTTTGGGAGTCATCCAGGCAGTGGGACCGGGACCTGTCCTCAGTGCATGAGCTGGCTGTTTGGAACCTGGGGCACTTTGCTCAGCCTGGGAGGAGGGGACGGGACCTGCCTGGACTGAATCTACCAGGTTGAACTCAATCCTCAGGGGAGTCTTTGCCATGGAGGAGATGGGAATTGGGAGTGGGCTGGGGGGAAGGGGGGGCTGGAGGGAGGAGAACAAGGGAATCCGTGGCTGATATGTAAAATTAAATTAAATTATAAAATAAAATTTAAAAAAAAGAGTGTGGCCTGTGAACGTTCCACTCCACTCCACTGGAAGTTTGATTTGCAAGAATATATGAACATCAGGAATTGAACTTGATGGGTTTTAAAAGGGAAGAAATATGCACCAGTAGGTATAGGGGGATGAATCTAGAGGAAGGATGTATATAATCAATACATATTGTATGAAATTTTCAAAGATCTGATAGAAGAAACAGAAAAATACTGTACAGCATAGGATTTACAGAATTACAAAGAATGTGTGTAGCTCATATAAATTACAAATAATTATTCTGGAGGATATTGATACAACTATCAGAACCACTAGGAATATGGCCAGCAACCTAATATAAAGTATTGGCAAAAGATATATGGATAAATACTTTTTAAAGAAAGCCAAAACACGGATAATAATGAAAATGTCTTAGTACTAAATAGAGAAATATGAATTGTTTGCTAAAAGGTACCTATGTGTAAAATTTGTACCATCATAAGGAATTAAAACACATGTACACACAGGTGTGTTTATTTATTTAGGTTTTATACCAATAAATGTTTAACAAGGTAGGCAAGTGTGCAGGTTGGTTTTAGTCAACATGATGCAAAAAAAATACACCAGGGAAGAAAGAAATTCAACTGAGGATCTGCCTCCAAGATGTTCATCTGTCAACATGTCTGTTGTACATTGTCATGATTGTTGATTGATGTGAGAGGGTCCAGCCCACGGTGGGAGGTGCCAACACTGGGGAGGTGGTCCTGAGTCAAATAAGAATGTTGGCTGTGTTGACCTGACCGGGTTGGCCATCCACACGGTGTACTGCTTCACTGTGTTGAAGTACTTTCCTGTAGATGGTTTGAGCCCTGGCTTCAAGGTGCTGCTGGGTTTGAAGAGGAATTTGCCCTTTAAGGCTCTGTCCATGGTCCTGCATCCTCACAGATCCACTAACAAAGTCATGAAGGCTTCCAGCCCAGTTTACAAGGGTGGCTTTCCCTGTGGAGATCCGGGTTAAAGGGTGTATCTGTCTACATGCCTCACATTCCGGATTTCCTCCCAATGTGCTCATGGGATTGGATTAGAGGACTTCACAGACCTTAAAAGCAACCGCAGAAGCCATTTCTTCTCAGTCCCGCTTGAGCCAGCCTCCTGAAAGCAGCTCCTGCCTGGAGTGCGAACAGCTCACAGAACCTGCTGGATAGACCACGGGGAGACTGCAAGCTCTCAGCAAATCCAAGCCAACAGCTCCAGATGATTGACTCACACTCAGCCATGAGTCAGGAGACACACATGCTGATTCGGGATCCAAGAGCCATTCCAGCCCAAAGAGCCCAGAGTAAGCCAAGAGGGACCATGGCTCTGCAGGTTCCTCCACTGGAGGAGGAGAACCCTAGGGTGAAATGCAGAGACTGTGGGGCCTTTGGCCACAGATCAAGGAGCAGGAGGTGCCCCATCAAGTGCGGCTCTGCGCTCCTAGTGCCACAGCCTCTGGAAGCCAGGGAGGAGAAAGAGAACCAGGATCCTCACAGGGACCAGGCTCTTCAGAACCCAGGGACCATCAGCCAGACTGAAAGAGACAAGAAACTGAGGCAGCACCCTGCCCTCCACAAGCACAGACAGATCCCAAACATCAGCCCCTGGGCCCCAGGAAAGAAACCTCCTCCGCAGGGCCCCACACAGCCTGGGCCGAATCCCCCAAAGAAACCAAGACTAGCTTTCTCAAAAACACCACGGGACTGCAATACAAGGACTGTTTCCAAGGCCTCCTCCCCAGAGAGTCAGTCCCAGAACACTGCAAAAAGCCTTGGAAGCAGAGAGGCACCCGAAAGGAGCAGGAAAGTTGCAGCCCAGGTGCCCAGCACTGGGACTGAACAAACACTGCTGCGCAGCAATAGAGCTGCCCCACTCTCAGCCAGACCTTGCTTTGAGACCCAGGAGCCATGTGCTGCTCATGTAGCAGAAACAACCCCTGAGGATGATCTTCACCAGACTCCATGGTGATTGGTGGACTTCCAGGTTCGTGACAGTGGACCCGGATCTTCCCAGTGAGAAGAAGACATCTCCTGAGACTCCTGCCTCCCAGGAGAAAGGGGATGGAGCACACTCCCAGCTCCCACAGAGTGTACTCTATGAGGACCTTCACGTCTCCTCTACTTCAGAGGACAGTGATGAGGAGGGAGCACACTCCCGGCACCCATGGACTGTCCTCTATGAGGACCTTCATATCTCCTCCACTTCAGAGGACAGTGATAGGGAGTGAGCCACCACCCGGCAAGAAGATGCCACCTCCCTGCCCAGATACTTCCAGAAAACTACGTGATGGACCCTTCAGGAGTGAAAAGGATCCCAATGGACTAGTACGTTCCTCCCCAGAATGAACTAGGGAGATGACTGGAACCTGTGGGGTTCATTACAAATAGCGGCAACACCGAAGACTCCTCTCGTGGCTGGACTTGCATCTCCAAACAAGTAGCTTCCCCTCACCATGGACACTGGAGTCTGTTCAATAAACTCGATGTACAAAATTGTTCTAGTTCTCATATTGTGTGACCTTATCCATTGCAGCAATAAAATCATCCTAGAAAAAAAAAAAAAGAATGTTGGCTGTGTATGAGACAGGAACCAATACAGTAAGCAGTATCGCTCTTCAGTCTTTGCTTAATTCCTTACCTCCATGTTCCTGCTTTGGTTTCCTGCCCTGGCTTCTTTTGATGATGAGCTACATTCTGCAAGTGGAAATAAATGCTTGTCTCCCTAAGGTTGTTTTTTGTTTATTTGGAGCTTTTTGTTTGTTTGTTTGTCGTTGTTTTTGTGGTAGTGGTGCTGTTTTTCACAATAATACAAAGCAAACTAGGGCAACAAGTAAAATATCTTCTCGGTAAAATAACAGTAAGCTTAGAAATATATGTATCATTATCGTTACTAATAAAGACCAAAGATTTAATAACCATAATCCAAACATTGCATAATAGATGTATATCACAGAGAAAATTTTCACATATATACCAACATACACATATGAAAAATTTCATAGTATCACAGCTTTCAGAAGTAAAATGACAAAGTAGTTCATATATTTATGGATGGCAGAATTAACAAGTAAGCATGATCTATTCATAGTGTGGGATTCAATGTAATACAAATATGCTATATGAATGAGGGGATTTGATGATCAAGTTTTGCTAGCTTAAATCTCTCAAAGAGAGATTAAATATCATAATTCAAATTTTTGTAGTATAAGCAAACTAGACAATATAATTGCATGGAAATATATATATGTGTGTGTGTGTGTGTTTGTATATGTATGTATATATGTAGTATATTATATGCATACATATATCTAAAGTTTTATAAGAAGAAATGGGAAAAGGTATAAACATATCCAAACCAAGGCATCTCCATCTTTTTCGATTGATTTTAGTTTGAAGTCTATTTTGATGAATATTAGGATAGCTACAACAGCTTGTTCCTTAGGTCCATTTGATTGGAAAAATCTTTTCCCAACCCTTTACTATGATGTAATTCTGTCTTTGGGGTTGAGGTGTGTTTCTTGTATGCAGCAGAAGGATGGGTCCTGTTTTTGTATCTATTCTGTTAGCCTGTGTCATTTTATAGATGAACTGAAACCATCAATATTGAAAGACATTAATGATCATTGATTGTTAATTCCTGTTATATTTGATTATGTAAGTGGTGGTAATAGTGTCTGTGTTTCTTTCCCTTCTTTGGGATTTGCTGGTATGAAGTTATCTATTGGCCATGCTTTTGTGGGTGCCTCTAACTTCCTTACGTTGGATTTTTCTTTCTAATGCTTTAAGTAAGGCTGGATTTGTGGATAAGTATTGTTTAAATCTGTTTTTTTTTTCATGGAATATCTGTTCTCTCTGTCTATAGTGATTGAATGTTTTTTCTGGGTAGTCTTGGCTGGCATCTGTGGTCTTTAAGTGTCTGCCTAGCATCTGTCCAGGACCTTTCTGGCTTTTGGAGTTTTCATTGAGAATTCAGGTGTCATTCTGGATAGGTCTGCCTTTATATGTTACTTGGTCTTTTTCCTTGGCAGCTCTTAATATTCTTTCTTTATTCTGTATGATTAGTGTTTTGATTATTGTATGGTGAGGGGACTTTTTTTCTGTTCTAGTCTATTTGGTGTTCTGTAAGCTTCTTATGCCTTGATAGGCATGTCCTTCTTTAGGTTGAGAAAGTTTTCTGCTATGACTTTGTTGAATATACTTCTGTGCCTTTGACCTGGAATTCTCCTTATATCCCTATTATTCTTAGATTTGGTCTTTTCATGGCGTCCCAGATTTCTTTGATGTTTTGTGCTAAGAATTTGTTGGATTTAATGTTTTCTTTGACAGATGAATCTATTTCCTCTATTTTATCTTCAACACCTGAGATTCTTTCTTCCATCTCTTGTATTCTATTCTATTCTATTCTATTCTATTCTATTCTATTCTATTCTA
>CABHPH010142478.1:0-12650 GCA_902168325.1 Peromyscus nudipes
CCCATTTCTATTAATCTATAAGTTGCCACATGGCTCGTGGCTTACCCATATCTTAACATCTTCTCATGGCGGCGGCTGGCAGCGTCTCTCTCTGTCTTAGCCTTCCACTTCCCAGAATCCTTTTCTCTCCTTGTCCCGCCTATACTTCCTGCCTGGCTACTGGCCAATCAGTGTTTTATTTATTAACCAATCAGAGCAACACATTTAACATACAGAACATCCCACAGCAGGAGAGACCTACACAGGGGCTGTTGATGACAATGATGCCGCCTCACATCAGCAAGCCTTTGTCACATGCCAGGCATGACCTCCGCACAGGGCCCGAGTCAGCAATCTTCACCTCCTCAGCTGAAAACTGACGTCATTAGCATCCCATTTTCCATGTGAGGGAGCTGGGCTCAGGGAGGCTGAGGCATCCATGCAGCTCACCCAGCTGGTGTTAGCATCTGCTGTTAGCTCCACACTTTCCTAGGGGACACCAGGGCATGTCTGGAGATGTATGCAGTGATGGCTGGATCTCTGGCTTGAGCTCTGAGCTTCTGAGCAACTCAGACTTAGGTAGCTTTATCCTTTGACCAGCAGATGACTCATTCAAATCCCCCTGCTGTCTCTGAGCCAGGGTGCCCGGTGGGTCTTCCAGTGCTGGAAGCTTGCTAGGGGTTGTCCTCCCTGGAGACCTGCTGAGGGGCCTGTTCCTGCTTCTACAGAATGCTTACATACCTCCTCTACCCTTGACTGAAGTAGTTTAAATTTTCTTATGTGCCTGGAGGACGGTATGGAGTGGCATTTCTACTGTTGGCGGGAAACTGTGATGAAGCCTCTGCTCTGGCCTCTCACAGGCAGGCAAAGGGAGTCCCTGCTCTTACCGAGACAAGGCCTTTCCGTGTTTTTTTTCCTGTGAAAGTGTTCTCTTGAGAGCTGGGAATGTAAACACAGATTTTAAAGAGTTTCAAATGAGAGTTCTTTCCCCAAGGCCATAAGCATTACAAGAGAAACTTGTGCTTCCTGAGAGGCTGGGAACTTGCTGGAAGTTTAGGGCTCTGACCCTCACATCCCTGACACTTGGGCCTTGATCGAGTCTTTTTGATTCCTGTGTCTATTCTGGATGGTTTCCTGTTGTCACTCTGGAAGGGATGGCCTTGGGTGTGGACTGCAGATAGAAACGCAGTGGGATTCGGAAGCTGGTGAATCCCTGGCATCGGCTGCACCGATAAGAAAGGAAGCCCATTGTCCCTGGAGCCACAGGCCTCACACACTGCCTTTGGCCCTGGCCCCTAGGTTCTGGTGCTTCTGCATTCCCATCTGACTCAGCAGCTGAGAAGTGGCTCACAGGTGTGGCAGCTGGGCAGTGTTCCAACATGCAGGTGGCAGGGAGCAAGGAACCCTCTCGGGCTCCTGGGGGGCCGTGACAACCTTCCATTGATTTCAATTTTGGAATATGGAAGCCCGGTAAAGTTCCATGCTGAAGTTTGCGCTAGGGTGCTCCAGAGAAGCATGACTATTGGGTCTCATCTCTCTTCTGTCTATTTCTCATCTACCAGCCATCTGCTGCTGTCTGCTAGCTTTATTAGCATGTGTTGATCATACAGAGTTTGGCCTTCCTTGTAATATTCACACACATGCATTCAATGGACTTTGATTATATTCACCCCCTCTGTTACGCGCCTATATCCCCTCTTCCTTCCCAGTCCACATCCTCAGCCTTTAACTTCATGGTCTCTCCCACCTCCCACAGCTAGACTGCTTTGGGATCTTAGCTGTTGTGAGCAGTGCAGCTATGAACACAGTGTGCAGGTCTCTCTGTGATACACTGACTTGGATTCTTTGGGGCACATTCCCAGAAGTGCCACTGCTAGGTATATGGGCATTCCTATTAATGGCTTTTTGAGCTTTCAGAGTGGCTGTACCCACATTTCCACCAGCACACAGTGAGGCTTCCCTTGCTTGCATTCTTGACAGCAGAGAGGCTTATGGGTTATTTTTTTTATTTTTGTTGTTGTTTTTTTTTGAGACAGGGTTTCTCTGTGTTGTTTTGGTACCTGTCCTGAATCTC
The DNA here is from genome assembly GCA_902168325.1 of Peromyscus nudipes. NCBI lineage: Eukaryota > Metazoa > Chordata > Mammalia > Rodentia > Cricetidae > Peromyscus > Peromyscus nudipes. Next base: position 2,054 of record CABHPH010142478.1, read on the forward strand.
GCACTGTAGACCAGACTGGCCTCGAACTCACAGAGACCTGTGTGGCTCTGCCTCCCGAGTGCTGGGATTAAAAGCGTGCGCTACCACCGCCCGGCCGAGGCTTATTTATTTTTTTGAAGACACTGGCTTGTGTAGCTGTGGGGAGTGACAAGAGTCAGATTGGTAGGTGGTCAAAAGGCTGGCCATTCAGGTAAGGACTGATGTTGGAGACTTGAGTGTAAAGGCTGCAGACCAGGCCAGCTGCCTGTGGCTGTCCGTGGGAATTCCACGTTGTTCCCTTAATGCAGCAGGCAGTGGCGCATGCCCTAATCAGACTGTGTTTAGCACTAACTCTGTGCAGTAAGAGGATGAAAGAGGGGACACCAACCTGTGAGGCAGCTGGAGGGAGGGAACAGAGTGCAGGTCCCATTGGTTAGGTTGGGTCCAAGCTCAGTTACTTCCTACCTGTGAGACTTCAGTGATCCATCTTAACTTCAAGTCTCTCTTATCTGTAAAACGCACAGTGCTAGTGCTATCAATCTTGGTGGTTTTGTGGAGATAAAACACGTGTCAAGTACTCAGAGCGTCATCAGCAACATACTGTTTGTGTGTCTCACACACATCAGGAACTACTGGGACCATTTTTAAGGTTTGAAAATTATATTTATCTATTGTGTGCGTGCATGCATGTGCACATGCCACAGTATGGATGTGGAGGCTGAGAATAACTTGTGGGATTTGGTTCCCTTCTTCTACCATGTTGGGTGGACCTGGGTATCAAACTCAGACCATCAGACTTGGCATCAAGTGCCTTTACCCACTGTACCATCTTGCTGGCCTCTAACTGCTTTCTCCTGAGCCCAAACTGACATATTACCCCATTTCTTGGGAAAAGATACCAGGATCCACTTTCTCCTGAAAGCTGTAGTCATAAAATTAAAGAAAAGAAGATCTGGGCAGACAGACCAGAGTTAAGAGAACTTACTGCTTTTACAGAGGACAGAGGTATGGGTCTTAGCACCCACATGGCAGCCCAACCTATAACTCCAGACTCAGAAGATCTGACACCCTTCTCTGGCCTCCAAGGAGTTTTAAACACTTGTGGTGCACTTAAACTCATGTAGGTTTACATACACATAAATTAGAAAAAATTAAAAGAGCATATTTATTGGAAAACTAAGGAGGTTTTTTGTTTGTTTGTCTGTTTTTATTTTGTGTAGCCCTAGCTGGCCTAGAACTCACAGATCAAATTCTGCTTCCTACATGTTGGGATTAAAGGTGTGTCCTACCATGCCCAGCAGGAGGTTTTTATTTTTATTTTTAAGTACTGGAGATCAAGCCCAGAGCCTCTCACATGCCAGGCAAACACTGTAACATTGAGCTACAGCTAGAGCCACCTAGGGATTGTTTTTCAGCAGATAATGTGATATTTCTTTTTAAAAAGCCAAAGGAATCAGCAAAAAGACTTCTAGAATGAATAATGGCACCAATATAAATGTTTGTAAAAAAAATACATAAAAAGCCAGCTTTTACCACCATATCTATGTTAGAGTATGAATGTCAGAGGGAGGGACATGAAGGTCAAAGGGATGCTCACAATGGATGCTCCTGTGATTATGTGCTTCTGAACTTGAGGATCACATATGTGTGTTGCCATATTGGACTGCTTGAACTGGGTTCTTAGGATGTCTTAGTCAGGGTTTCTATTGCTGTGAAGAGACACCATGACCACAGCAACTCTTATAAAGGAAAACATTTAATTAGAGCTGGCTTATAGGTTCAGAGGTTTAGTCCATTATCATCATGGTGGGAAGCGTGGTGGCACAGAGGCAGACATGGTGCTGGAGGAGCTGAGAGTTTTACATCTGGATCCACAGGCAGCAGGAAGAGAGAGACATTGGGCCTGGCTTGAATTTGAATCTCAAAGCCCACCCCCGTGATACACTTCCTCCAACAAGGCCACACCTCCTAATAGTGCCACTTTCTGGTGACTAAGCGTCCAAATCTATGAGCCTATGGGGGCCATACCTATTCAAACCACCACATAGCAGAAACCTTATCTGACCACCTGGTATTATCCTTGAATGTTATGTTTGCCATACTTTTCTTGGACTTGTGCATCTTATCTTTTGTTTTTTTAAGATTAACTTATTTTTATGTGTGTGGATGTTTTGCCTGCATATATGTCTGTGTGTTCTGTGTGTGCAGTACTCATAGAGGCCAGAATGTGACACCAGGTCCCTGGAACTGGAGTTACAGACAGTTGTGAGCCACAGTGTAGGTGCTGGGAACTGAACCTGGGTCCTCTGCAAGAGCAGCCAGCAGCCAGTGCTCTTAACCACTCCAGCTCCCACCTTACTTTTTAGTGTTTTTTTTTTTTTTTTGGGTATTAGGTTTCAATATTGAGGTTATAACTCTCCCCCCTGGGGCCTTTTATTCATTCCTTCCAAGACCTAGGCTGCTTCCTTCCTTTGCCTAAAACCCATGTATATGGGATTTTGTCACTGCCCTACAACATGCTTCTAGCCTGTGTCCCCTACTGCACACAGGCCCCATCAGTTGTAGGGCCTTGTGTGCATGGACAAGTAAAGACCCAGATGAGTACTGAAACAGAAGAGTTGCAGATGATGAAATTACCCTTTAAACAGGCCTTTTGATTCTGAGTATGTAAGGGAGTCATGATGAGTAAGACATGGAGCCAGCCTAGGTGTCCATCAACAGATGACTAGATAAAGAAGTTCTACTCTGCTGTGAAGAAAAACAGCACTATGACATCCACAGGCAACTGAAGACTGGAGGCCACCACATAGTTTCCTAGGACTGTTTCCCCCTTCTCTTTCTAATAATAAATGTAAAGCCATGCATGCTCTTCTTTTCTGGTCTCAAAAATAAACCATATAATTGATACCGTCACTACTTGGGTTCTGGGTCTCCTCCCTACACAATCCTAAGACTAGGATGCTGGGAGGCTCTGTCAGATTCTGTCCAGGCCCTGGAAGAAGCACTGAGGATGGGGAAGGGATTCAGTCACAGGAGGACCTCCATGTTCCCTGTTCCTGGATGGTTTGCTCTCTCAGCTTGCCTTCAACTGTAGGCTTCCTGGCGTTCTCTAGTCTCAAGGCCCTTGTTACCCGCATGTAGCCAGGACCTATGGCATCTCCCACTGTACACTTTATACCTAGTCTCGGCTCTATCTCTGCATACAAGGGCCTACCTAGGACAGGCCCCAGTAGAAATGGAGCTGGGGAGGTCCAGGCCCTTTCTTCCTCTTCGAAACTAAGGCAAGGAAGATTCGAGGTGAGGTAGGGAGTGTGCACATTGCCAGGGCCAATCATAAGTAGCCTGCAAGTGTCCTTGGTGGACTCCATCTTTCGGTAAGAATTTAAAGGAGAAGCCCTGGCAACCTTGAATGGATACCAACAGAGCAGCTCTTCCAGATGGGAGTATGTGTTCCCTTTTCCTATATATGTAAAAACTAATTTAAAATAGCCCTGGGAACGAGCAAGCAGATTGTGTTGTTATATTGCAGGGTTTTCACTCCAGGGGCTCAGATTTAAAAATCTTCCCCACATGGTCACGCTAGCCACCTAGACTCTGGGAAGTGGACTTGGTGATAAAACACTTATGCTAATCCAGAAAAGCCAAAGTTTCCCATTTTTTGTTCCTTTGAAGCCTTGTGATATGCTATTTTGGGATATATTCTTGTTTAGATTAGGTCCCTGCTTGCTGGGCATCTCTTTTTAGGTGGGTGTGCTGACGTTCAGGTTGTTGGGTGCCTTTGCCTCTGCTGATACCTGTGATTTGTCTCCTGTCTCTCTTAGGCGGGGCAAGAAGAACAGCATTATTCTGAGGACACAGCTGTCTGTGAGGGTCCATGCCTGCATTGGTGAGTGGCATCTGAGGCAGGCATGCTTGCTGTCTGCTCTCAGTGATCATGTGTGATGGGAAATGACACAGTTAGAAACTGTAATTGTCATGTTATCTGCCTGGGCTAGCCCTCATGGGTTTCTAGAATTTTGGGAAAGCCACTTCTAGCAATCAGTTTCGAAGCCCTGTTTATTTTGGGCTTCCTTTGCTCTTTTGAGTGTGACTAGAGATAAGACAGCTTGAGGTCACTGATGGAGATCATTCTAGACATCACGAGGTTCTTCCTGGGTTGTCACCAGTGAGGGTGTTTACCTGGCTGAAGCGATCCTTCATAGGGCTCCTTGAGGCTTGCTTTTGGGGAAGTGGAGCCTGAGACCCCAGGTGTGGTCAGGTGACTGGTAGAAACTCTTAGGTCAGTGGAGAGAGTGGGGGTGCAGAGTGAAATGGTGTGTCAGTTACTTTATATGCTGCAGTAATCAAATACTGGACAAGAAGCAACTTCAGATGCAAACGTTTGGTTTCTTATTTTATTTTTTTGTCTTAGTTTGAGGGAATCCAGTTCTCTATGGCAGGAAAGGCGGAAGGGCATGGGTATGAGGCAGCTGCCACATCACACGTGTAGTCAGGAAGCAGAGGGCGATGAGTGCTGGTGCTCAGTTGGCGTTCTCCTTTTTATTGACTCCTGGATGCCAGCCTGTGGGATCGTGTCACCCACATTCAGGGTCGGCCTTCCCCCTTGAGTTAAGTCTCTCTGGAAACAGCTTCAGAAGCACACATACCCAGATTTACATTTCCCTGGAGATTCCAACTCGAGTCAACTTGAGAGTGAAGACTGGCTGTCACAGAGTTAAGTAAGCAAGGTCCTTGTGGTTCCCAATGGCTTTCCTGTGGTCGTTGGGGGACCACTGGGTCATTCCTGCAGTCACTGGTTTCCCCCACGGCAGTCAGGGGTTCACTGGGAAGAAATGGATTATATGTGCCTCACACGAATGGTAGATTCCTTCTAGCACTAAGCCAGGGGCAACCAAGAATTTAAAATCATAAAAAGGAAGAAAACAAAGTTTGCTCTGTGCATCAACTATCTCATGTGTGCTTATGTTTGCTTTTATTTGGTGTTTGCAGTGGTCTTCAGGCCTCCTCCGATCAGGGGAATGTCAGTCATGCTATTGATGCTGGCCTGTACCAGAAGCTAAGGATTTGTGGATGGAATGGAAGGAACGCTTTCTGGTCCCTTCTTATCCCTGGTGGATGAGGGGGGAATTTATGTTGTTTTACTTCGGTGCCAAGTGCTAGGAGTTGGGGCAAGTGTCAGCCTTTGTATTGCTCGAAAGCGGAAATGATTGTGCAGATGACTCCGAGTCCTCAGGGGCTGGAGGACGTCGCAGAGTGGCCTGTAATGGTTTTGGAAACCTGGAAGGTCTGTGGGACACGTGGGTGACACTGATTGTCTAATCTGCAGTGGCAGTCACTGTGCCACATATGTGGATACTATATTGCATCGATCAGTTGTTTCACATGTATGAAATATGTCTAACCAAAGAAAAGTCCTGTGACCCATCACTCTGTGTAAATTTCTCCCAGCTTTCACCCCAAATCAAGAACAAGGTCAAGCACATACCAGGTGAGAAATAACACTGAAGTCTAACATTGAAATGTAGCAGACCCCTCCTCCCCCCAGGAGACTTGGGACATAAGTGTGAATTGACTTTTCCTGGGGACAGAAAGGCAATGGAAAGTTGACTTTTAATAGAGTGGTCTGGCTCCAAATTTGAAGGTACTAAATCCTTTTTAGAAAATGTGTTTGTGGGCAAGGAATACAGCTCAACTGGTAATGTGCCTGTCTGGCACCCAAAAGGCCTTTGGTTTGATCTCCACCAACATATAAACTGAGAAGGGTGATGCACACCTTTACTCCCAGCACTTGGAAGGTGGAGGCAGGGGGATCAGGAGTTCAATGCTGTTTTTGGATGCTTAGAAAGTCCAAGGCCAGCATATGGGATACAGGAGATATTGTAGCATGAATTGTTAGACGGTCTTATTAATAAAATCAAACCCGGAGCAAGGTATTGGGGTGAATGCTGGAAGATCAGAGAAGCAGAACAGGCCACAGCCACCTCACCTTGCCAATTCCTCAGCTGATCCTGTTTCCTCAGACTGGAAGCCTCTGAGTTCTTATCCAAATGGATCTCAGCTGAATTGCTTCTTGAAAGCCTGAAAGCTTAACCAGCCTAGTTCCTGGTTTTCACGCCTTATATACTTTTCTGATTTCTGCCATCACTTCCTGGGATTAAAGGCTCTTGTTACCATGCCTGGCTGTTTTCAGTGTGGCCTGGAACTCACAGAGATCCAGGCGGATCTCTCTCTCTGGAATGCTAGGATTAAAGGCGTGTGTGCCACCATTTTCTGGCCTCTGTATCTAGTGGCTGTTCTGTCCTCTGACCCCAGATAAGTTTATTAGGGTGCACAATATTTTGGGGAACACAATATCACCACATTTCCCCTTTTTTGTCTAAAATTTAAAAAAGCTTATAACTAATACAAGAAAAACTATATCCAATAAGTATATACAATATATACAGTCAAGAATTACATTAACAATGTCTAGTCCATTAACATTTGACAGGTTCAGACAAAAAACTCCATTATATATATTAACAATGTCCAGTCCAGTAACATTTGATAAACTCAGACAAAAAATTTTCATTACTTATCCTATATAAAACAAGTAGTTCCTTATTAAAAGTAGATTCAATAATCTCCCTTTTTATCATATCATATCTATATTCTCTCTTTTTTCTTTTCATAATAGATTCAATAATCTACCTTTTGTCATTTTTATATCTTCCCCTTTTTCTTTTTAGAGTAGATTAAATGATCTACCCATTTATCCTATTATTCCTTTAAGATATTGCTTATAAACAAACCAATATTCACATTTGCAATATAAATACCATACCAGATGGTATTAATACCATACCATGCAATATAAATTATACCAAATATAAATACAACCAAGCCAATATGAATACCTAAATATTTTAACCATAAAACTTTTCTAAACAGCTTCTGTGTTATTAGCTACTTACTGTTCTGTATTCCATAATTAATGTAGAGCACATGCTTTGTCCCACAGTGTTGATCCTCAGTAGCTAGTTCAACCCATGTGGTGTGACCAGGACATCTCCACTATAAGGCCTGGAGGGTTTAATCAGTTACTGATGAGTGTGCATGTGTGTGTGTGTGTGTGTGTCTCTGTGTGTGTGCTCTCAAACTTCCTTATACCAATTTGCCCTGGTTAGTACAAACATCTAATTTGATGAAATAGTACCTCAATGTTTGATCAACTGATTGTGGATATAAAAAGCCATGGCTTTAAAAATTCACTGACTGTTTTGGAAAAGAATCAAAATTAGTCATTACAAAAACATTTAAGTCAAGTGTGTTCTGACGTCTATGAAAGGTGAAGGATGTTGGAAACACTTAGATGGATTCCAGTGTTCACAAATGGTTTCAGCTCTTGCTTGACTTCAAGGGAACTGAATTGGTTACCCATAGACCATGCTGCCAGAATGCTTCATGCCAGAAGACTCATGGGAAATTCTAGTTTGTGGACCACCTATGTCTGTGTCTCTGCAAAGGTAAGAAATGGTACTCAGCCCCCAGAGTGTAAGTGAAAACAAGGTCTCAAGGTGTGCATGCCCAGTTTTCAAAGGCTTTTCTACTTTCTTCAGTCTATACCATCAGTTGCCACAGGCCCTGGAGGGTTTGGATGTATAGACTGATGTCCGAGACAATAGGTTTCCTTTGCACTGAACACCGTCCTGCTGGGACCATTTTCTTCTTTTAGCGAGACCTGCAGTAGCTCCATTCAGACCTCACTTGAGTAGTACTGTCTGGCTACATATGGAAGGCGGAATGCATGCCTCTGCTTCTGAAGTGTCTCTTCCCATTGTGACATAGGCTTTCCCTTTCCACGGGACAGCAGAAGACGCCATTTCTTTGTTGTAGCAACAAAACAGCACAACACAAAACAAAGCTGGAGCAGCCTCCAGTTGAAATGGCAAAGGGAAACAAGGGGGCAAACCTTTCATATCAGTGGAGTCCTGCTTTCTTCTCAAGATCATTTCTACTCATGGCTATGTGAGAAACGGATTCATCCCCGAAGGTGTTGGAAGCAGCTGCTGCTAGAGGTTCAGCATGATACACAGCACCCTGAAAACCTTGCTTTGCACCCATGGTGGTGCTGAAAGGACCCACGATAAGCTTTTGTCCCATGGGTCTATCACACTAGCAAGTTAGTGTTTTCCTCACCTCCCCCTTTCCCCCTTCACCCCTGCTTTTATGGAGTATAGCGATGTTTACAGTCCAGAGTGAGTGCTGATGAATGAGAGGTGACATGTGTTTGGAATTGTCCAGCGCTAATCTTGGAAGCCTGTACCCATGGGGATAAGTGTGGAGCACAGTCTTTCGGGTTAGCAACTCGGCAACCTTCACACGAACCACAGGCCACAGGGGCTCTGCGGTGATGGTCCTGGCTAATCTCCGAGAGAGGTCTGTGTGATAGTGCAGCAGTTGGGACGTGTTTGGCAGGAGGCTGGAGTGAGAACATGCTATGGAGGAGCCCCAGGCTTTTGTACCTTTATGAACCTCCTTGCTGTGGCTTTTCTCTTCGGTATTTTTAGTAGGAATGCCTGATGTAATGTATTATAGCAAACAATGCATACATCGCCTTCTTAATTCAGCTTCGATCCCTAAAGAGATAAAAGCATTGGTGTTTCCATCTTAGACGTGAACCTACAGATCTAAATTAAAAAAAAAAAAAGAAATCTCTGATCAGCAGGAGAAGTCTGCACTTTATGAAGTTAGTAGAAAAAAAATTTTTTTTGATCCTACCAAGAATCCTATTTCAACCCCAGAAAGCCCTCCAAGGAACTGGCTCGGATGAGAGAGTTACATGAGGAACAGACAGAAGCCGAAGAAGTGTGGGGTCAGGGTGGAGTCTAGGATGTAGGAGAAAAAAGTGTGGCTAGCCATAGTGGTGCATGCCTTTAATCCCAGCACTTGGGAGGTGGAGGCAGGTAGATAGATCTCTGTGAGTTCGAGGCCAGCCTGGTCAACAAAGTGAATTCCAGGACAGCCACGGCTACATAGTAAGACCCTGTCTCAAAAAACCAACAACAACAAGAAGAAAGAAAAGGAAAACTGTGGAAATTGTGAGAACCTGTAATGAGGATCTTATTCACCAATGTGGCTGGTTTAGAATCACCTGGACAATGTACCTGGAGTGTCTTGAGGGTGTTTCCAGAGAGCATTTGTGTAACTACAGAGGAAAGACCGGTCTTAAACATGGGTGCTATCATCCCCTGGGCATTTGGAGGGGAAGAATAAAATCTGAGAGAGAAGGCAGCTGAATGCCAGAATTCCCCTCCCTGCTTCCCGCCCGGTTGAGATGTGAACAGGCACACCCTGGCATCGACAGAGCCACCTACAGGCATGCCTTCCCCGCCATGATGGGCTGTATCCCACCTAACCATGGACCAAATAACCCTTCCTCTTTTAAGTTGCTTCTTATTTGATCACAGCATCCTCAACAACAACTGATACAGATCCTTAGCTGACACAGCTGGGCTTTCTGCTGGCTGACATTTTTTTTTTTTTTTTTTTTGGCTCGGCTTTAAAACTTTTGTTTCTCACTCTTCTGAAGTTGATCTTATCTTTCCTTCAAGAAAAGTCAATCCTGTTGATTGGTCCTCGGGTGCCCAGAAGGACTATGTTTACAAGTGTCCAGCACAGAATGAAAAGGGTACCATTTAGCTGAAGATGCTGAAAGACCGTTTGGGCTTACAGCTGCAAACGAACAGCTTGGCAGTAGGTCGTCGGTGCCCTTTCCTCAGTCTTTGTGACAGTGAACTTGGGGCGTGGAAACGGAGAAGTGGGAAGATGCTGGAATAAGCAGTATCTGCATGAGGCTTGTCATCCTGCTCAGAAGGTCAAGGCAGAGGCAGAAAGAACACACTTAAAGAGAACATGGGAGGGGATATTTTATCCACAGATGGAGAGAAGCAGTCAGTTGCCTGCAGTTGAGGCACCAGCAAAGTGAGGTATCCGTGTACAGGGTGCAAAGAATCTCTTTCTTCAGGCAAAGTCGTGTAGCTATGTGCATCAAGTATTAGAACTGTGACAGTAGTGAGCTGAGGGTACATGTGTGCATGCACGTATGTGTGCATGCTCACGTGTGTGTGTGTGTGTGTGTGTGTGTATGTGTGTGTGTCTGTCTGTGTGTATGTATGTGTGTGTGAAGGTCAGAGACCAACCTTCTGTGTTCCTCAGATGTCATCTACCATTTTTTGTTTTGTTTTGAGATGGGTGTTTGTCACTGACCTGGAACTTACCAACTGGACTAGACTGGCTGGCCGGTGAGCCCCAGGGGCCTGCCTGTCACAGAGCTAAGATGGTAAGTGTGTGCTACCAGGCTTAGCACTTTCGAAAAATGAGTTCTGGTGCTGGAGAGGTGGCTTAGTGGCTAAGAGCACTTGTGGCTCTTACAGATGACCAGGGTTTGACTCCAATACCCATATGACAGTTCACAATCACCTGTAACTCCAGTTCCAGGGGATCTAGCATCCTATTCTGCTCTCTGTAGGCTCCAGGCATGTACATGTATATGTACATATATACACGTAGACAAAACACTCACATACAAACAAATATTAAAACAATGAGTTTTGAGGATAAAACTGACGGCCCCATG
>CABHPH010142486.1:93-20350 GCA_902168325.1 Peromyscus nudipes
GTCCTCTGTCCTCGGACTGCAGTGAAGTCCGGCTGATGCCTGTCCCCCCTCCTCTCCTCGTCCTCGGTCAGTGTCTTCATGGCCTGTACGTGTTGTCCCCTGTCGGTACTGTACTTCTGCCTCTCCCATTTTGACTCTTGCTCATGCTGGTTTCTCCTTCTCCATCTCTCAGGCCAGCATGACTCTCAGAGTGTTCAGCTTCTGTCCGAGTAACTACAGCATGCTGACCCTCTAAGATATGATCAGACAGGACGCAGAAAAGACTCCTACCTTGGTGACCTAAAATCTCCAGGCCTCTAGAGAGGTGAGAGGATAAGGCCACCCACCCATGAGAGACACATTAAAAATAAAGAGGTAAACAGGATATTTTATTTTAAATGACCGGTTACCTTTTCTTCACCATACACTTTTCTAGAACCTTCCATCTAGAGACGGCTGTTTCCTCACCCCAGAGAAACTGGCTGAGCTAGGTGGAGAGGATGAGAAGGTTTCACTGAGTGTCCGCAGCCTTGGTTGTAAGCAACAAGCCTGTGCCTTTTTCTCAATACTCACCCTTGAGGAACAGCTGTCTAGTTGTGAGAAGCCCCCAGGCACAGGAGGAAGCCACATAGACATGTGCTAAGGTCTCAGTCAGCAGCCATCGTCAAAAAACAAAGCAGTGAGCATTCAGATGATGTTAAACTGAGTTTTCCAAAAACCCTGCTGATGTCAGGAGACACAAACATGACCCCACTGGGGCCTGACTGAAGTTCAAATTCCTGGGAAAAATTAAAACGATATTTTACTCCACTAAATTTTGTAGTGTTTTGTTAAATGATTGCATTAGTCACTTGTCTCATTGTGGTAACAAATACCTGCAGAAGCCACTTAAGGAAGGAAGGATTTATTTGGCTCACAGTTCTAAGGAACACAGTCCACCATGGAGGGAAGACATGATAGCAGGAAGTGGCTGACACACTGTGTCAGGAAGCAGAGAGAGGTGAGTGCTGGTGCTCAGCTTGCTTTCTCCTTTTTATTGAGTCAGGGTCCCCAGTCTGTGGGTGGTGCCCCAGCCACATGCAGGGTGGGTCTTCCCATCTCAATTATCCCAATCTAGTAGCTCCCTTGCAGACATGCCCGGAGATTTGTTTCCATGGTGTCTTAGGGTTTTTATTGCTGTGAAGAGACATCATGACCACGGCAACTCTTATAAAGCAAACATTTAATTGGGGTGGCTCGCTTACAGTTCAGAGGTTCAGTCTATTATCATCATGATGGGGAGCATGGCAGTGTGCAGGCAGACATGGTGCTAGAGCAGCTGAGAGTCCTACATCTTGCAGGCAACAGGAAGTCAACTGACTGTCACACTGAGAGAAGCTTGAGAAAAAGAGACCTCAAAGCCTGCCCCCACAGTGACACACTTCCTCCAACAAGGCCACACCTCCTAATAGTGCCACTTTCTTTGGGGGCCATTTTCTTTCAAACCACCACACATGGGGATTCTAAATCTGAGTTGACAATTGGCTCAACCATTACAGTGAATAAATTCCTTCCTCCTCCTATGCAAATCACTTGCTTAGCTTGAAAACTACTTTATCTGGGCTAGAAGAAAAAAGAGACTAAAAGCATTACTAGTTTTTGCCTCTGGGGTGGGTCCTTTCTCCCTGTTAGAACTTGTGGAACCGCTAACAGGACAAAACACCAGCGAAGGAGATTTTTACTCTTGGACAAGAACAGGTTTAGTGGGCACACTCATAAATTAACCTCTTACCTCTGTATTCAGGAGACTATAGATAGAAGGGGAAAAAATGAAAGAAGGGAGGCCGGAGGGATGGCACTAGCTCTTTTCAGAGGGCTCTGCTTTGCTTCCCAGAAGCTACATGGTGGCCCACAACCATCTGTAACTCTAGTTCCAGGGGATCCAATGCCCTCTTCTGGCCTCCACAAGAACTGCACTCACTTGGTGCACATACAGACATGCAGACAAGCACCCATACACATAACATAAAAGTAACTCTTTTTTAAAATGAGAGAAGGGTTAGACTAATAAAAAGGAAGAATGTTTATGTATTTTCTGAGAATGGGAAATTTTCCAGGAATATTTACACTCTTTTTACACCTTTTTATGGCTCTTTTTAGATGTTGCCATGACAACAGTCAACTGTCATGGCACTGAAGAATATGTCATTCAGCACAAAGATGGAATTGTAATGAAGTTAGAGGTTGTCTGGGGTAAGCTTGTCAGCCATCTTTTATCTAACTAGCTTCATCCAGCCCAGGTCAGGAGGAACTACTGGCCTACAAACATTTCATCCTCCAAGATAAACAAGATTAGGGTTGGGTAAGAATTCATCTGGGTCACCTAGGTGGTACTCAGAGTGACAAAAGGAGATGGGGAAGAAGAGATGACAAATCCATTCTCTTTCCACATCATTTGAGGCAGCACTTGAATGCTTGCATTAGAAAGATATAAGGACTATTCTAGAATGTAGTCAGAATACAGGTGGGGATCTCTTCCTACACACAGAACTGGGATTGTGTGTGGTATATGTCAGTTATTTTTCTCATCAAAGTGACCAAAACTTGACAGAAACAACTTAAGGGAGGAGAGTTTTTTTTTTTAGCTCAGTCTGAGTGGGTGATAATCCATTGTGGTGGCTGGCATGACTCCTTCTGTGGTGGCACAGCTCTGCAGCATGGCTTGTTCATCTCATAGTAAATGATCTCAGGCAAGAAGTGGGGTTGGGTTATGCCTTTCAAGGCTGTCATGTAGTTAACTTGATCTCTTCTAAGTTAAAACATTCCTGTAGATAGACATTTCTTTCCCACCCACCAGTTCCCAAATAACCAATAGAAATAACCAACACAGAGACTTAATATTAATTACAAATGTTCGGCCTATAGCTCAGGCTTGTTACTAGCTAACTTTTACATTTAAATTAACCCATAATTTTACCTATGTTTTATCACGTGGCTTGGTACCTTTTCTCAGCACAGTGTGCCCATCTTGCTTCTCTCTGTGTATGCTTGTGACTCCAGACTCTGCCCTTCTCCTTCCCAGCATACTGAGTTTTTGCTCTTCTATCTAACATTATTCTGTTCAGCTATTGGCCAGTCAACTTCTTTATTAAATCAATCATAGTGGCATATATTCACACAATGTATAGGAATATTCCACATGTTCCCTCTTGGAGAGAAACTTTTTAAGACCCTGGAAATTCTAAAGGGAGGCTTGTGAAGATTGAGGAAGTAAACAACTCACAAGTCCTAGGAAGTTCCCGAAACTGAAATATACAAGGCCCATTCTTTCCCCCAAAATTATATGAGCAGTAAAGACTGATGAGAGCTGCTCTCAAATCATTGGAACTATTTAGAAGAGACTGAGAATGGGCAAGCTGCCTAGAAGACATACTCTGACCTGTCAAGCTCTGGGAAAGTCATGCCCAGAGGTCTAGTGTCCCAGCTTTCCTGAGCTGACACCCCTTGCTGGAATGGGCTTTCTATGGCAGTTGCCTTTGAGTCATCCCTGATAATGATAATGATAAAATAACTAAATTACCTCACCCATACTCCTATAAGGAACCCCAATAAAACTCACTGGTTTACCAAGTTGGACTTTGGTGGTTTCCTTACTTTGGTCTGAGATTGGCTCACATCTCCCCAGGGACAGTGTCACACTACAAAGGCCCTCCCCAAGCAGCCTACATCAGCTAGGCCCTGCATCTATAGCAACATGTATGATTTTGTTGTTGTTATTGTTGTTGCTGTTTTTTTGTTTGTTTGTGTGTTGGGTTTTTTTTTGGTTTTTTTTTTTTTTTGTTTGTTTTTTTTTTTGATTTTTCGAGACAGGGTTTCTCTGTGTAGCTTTGGTGCCTGTCCTGGATCTCGCTCTGTAGACCAGGCTGGACTTGAACTCACAGAGATCAGACTGGCTCTGCCTCCCAAGTGCTGGAATTAAAGGCATGTGCCACCACCACCCAGCAGCAATATGTTTTTTATCCTTGAAACCCATCTTGTGTCCTAAGCAGGCTGTGCCTACCACACACACATGCGCCTCCATGACTCCTTAGACATAAACCAGGCCTGTCCCAGAGAGAAGCTCAATAAATCTGTGGGGGCCAATGAAGGACAAGTGAGGGTGGCCTCAAGTCCTTCACAAAATTCTTGATCATGAAGTAAAAGAACACACATACAGGGTTCTGGGAAAGGAGATGGATGACAGAAAGATAAGTCATTGCTATGAGAGTCCCCATTGTCCAGGACACTGCCGGCAGAGCAGTCCCTTCCCTTGAGGGGACAGTAGAGGCCACCGGGGCGCCGTGGGCAGGACCTAGGACTAGAAGGAGATGACAGCATGCAGAGTGGAGTCTAGCATTCTATATGTTCACTCTTCTGTAAATATTTGGTGAGTTCAGTTGAGTGAAAATCCACACGTTGAGCATGTAATCACTAACATGGGCCAAAAGTGTCTTAAAGGGTTGGGAGATGCGGAGGCATTGTGAGAATCCTCCGAGGAGGTGGCTAGGACCCACACATAGGATGAGGGGTGGTGAGAGAGGAGAGGGGGAGCCTTCAGACCTCTAGGTACAGAGACAAGGGGTGTCTGTGGTGACAGAGAAGCCCTTCCAGGACAATAGCCCAGGGGAGATAAATAGGGTGAGACAGAGGTGGCCGTACAGGTAGGCCATTGCCAGCACTGGGGGACCCCAAGACCATCTTTTGGGCTTTGCTTGTGTGTTAAGAGAAATCACTGAGGTGATTGGCAGAGGCATGAAAGATCCGATCTGACATTCTCTCTCTCTGTCTCTCTCTCTGTCTCTCTCTCTGTCTCTCTCTCCCTCTCTCTCTCTCTCTCTCTGTCTCTCTCTGTCTCTGTCTCTCTCTGTCTCTCTCTCTGTCTCTCTCTCTGTCTCTCTCTCCTCTCTCTCTTTCTCTCTCTCTGTCTCTCTCTGTCTCTGTCTCTGTCTCTGTATCTCTCTCTCTCTCTCTCTCTCTCTCTCTCTCTCTGTGTGTGTGTGTGTGTGTGTGTGTGTGTGTATGTATGTTCATAGGTATGTGGAAACCAGAAACCAGAGGACAACCTCAGCTGTTTTTCTTCAGGAGCTTGCCACTTATTTATTTGTTTGTTTGTTTGTTTATTTATTTTTGAGACAGATGTCTCTCACTGGCCTAGAACTTGACAAGTAGGCTAGAAAGACTGGCTGCAAGCCCTGAGGATCCACCTATTTCCAACCCTTTAGCATAGGGATTTCAAACACAGGCCACTGCACCCAGCTTTTCTCAGACATTCTGGGGATTGAACTCAGGTTCTCCTGTGTGCACAGTAAGCCCTTTATCTACTGGGTCAGCTCCTCAGCCCTGCCCATCCCCCAGGCTCCTGAGTAGAGAAAGGACAATAAGAACAGTAAGGGGCACCAGGTATTCTTCAGGTGGGAAAAGTAGGTGCTTGGGCTGGGCAGATGTCACAGTTAGAAGCCAGTAATAAATCGGCCACAGTGAGAGCAGAGAGGAAGAGGCCAAGCATGAATTTAAGAAAGCTACCATGTGCCAGGAACTGTGAGAAGAGGACAGAGGCAAGTTGTTCATTCAGTCTTCTAGAAGGTTCTGAAGACAGTTCTGAGATATAACCCATGTAACACACAATCAGTCACTGTAAGGGTACAGTCCAGTGACTTTTAGTCTATTCATGAACAAGGGTGACCATCTCCATAGTCCATTCTAGAATATTCTCATCATCTCCAGAGCACCAAGCCCTTAACCCTTTACCTTCTCCATCATCCCAAGCAACAACTGAACTACTTTCTGTGTGTATGTAGGTGTGCATGTGTGTGTGCGCGCGCGTGCGTGCGTGTGTGCATGCAATGACTTCTGGAACTAACTAAAACCCAAATGGCTAGGCACACCTGTGAGGACTTTTTTCTTACTTAAATCATTTGAAATGGGAAGAGTCACTTTTAATCCAGATCTTCTGAGGTGGGAAGACTCACCTTTGTCTGGGCCACACCTTCTGATGGCAACCCACGTAAAGGGCATGGGAGAAGGGCTCACACTCTGCCTGCTTGCTCTTGCTCTCAATGGCAAGTCCATTCCTCCACTGGCCTTAGCGCCAACTTACTTTGGTGTGTGCTGAAGACCAGCTGAGGCGTCCAGCCTCGTGGACTGAACAACTACTGGATTCTTGGACTTTTCATTGGTAGAGAGCCATTGTGGGGCTAGCTAGGCCACAGCCTGTAAGCCATCCTAATAAATTCCATACACATATATATGGGGGGGGGTTAATATATATGTGGACTCATTCTGTGAGTTCTGTTTATCTAGGGAACCTTGACAACACAATGTGGGTGCATACATGTGCCCATGCATGTTTGCACATGTGGACAACCTCAAGTGTCATTCTTCAGGAACTGTCCCCCTTGTCTGTGTGCTTTGGAAAGATTTTTTTTTTTTCATTTTTCACCCTGGTGAGTGCCTGCATGTATGTATGTGCGCCTTGTGTATGCAGTGCCAACATAGGCCAGAAGAGGGCGTTGGACCCCCTGAAACTAGAGTTATAGATAGTTGTGAGCTGTCATGTAGGTGTTGTGAATTGAACCTAAGTCCTCTGCAAGACATGCCAGTGCTCTTAAACACTGAGCCATCTCTGCAGCATTCTCCTTGGGTTTTGAGGCAAGATCTCTTACTATTAGGCCACACTGACTGGCCAGGGAGTCCCAGGAATCTTCCTGTCTCCTGTTCCCCAGCACTGTGATTGCAAACATCTGTCACCACACAGGCTTTTTATGGGGTTTCTTTGCACTTTCCTGACAAGCACCCACCCACTGAGCAATCTCCCCAGCCCCAGCTTACCTACCTTCTATCTGTGTATGTCCCTCTCTGGACTTCCACAGGAGCAGGGCCCCAGTCTGAGACTTGGTGTCCAGTTGCTTTGTGAAACATTTGTTTAGGACCCAATCACGTCATAGCACCAATCTGTGTACCTCTATGTCCCTTCCCCACTTTGAGACAAGGTCTCATGTAGCCCATGCTACTCTCTAACTACGTGGCTGAGGATGACTTTGAACTTCTGGTCCTCCTGCCTTCCCCTCCTGAGTGCTAACATTGCAGGCATGCACCACCATGCCTGGTTTATGTGATATTGAGGATGAAACCCAGGGCTTCATACAAGCTGGGTAAGCATTCTACCAACACCATTCTTGGCCCTTTAAATGGAGCTGTCTGGGCTACCATGTGCACAGTGGTTGCTGGTACCAGGACAGAGACCTCTACTGGGTCTGTTGATGTTTCTGGATATCATAGTGGAAACTTCTAGTATTTTCCAAGCCTTTCACTTGTCAGCCTTTTGTAGCTGGTTACTCTGTCAAGTAGCTAGAAGACTACATTTCCCAGTTCCTCTTGCAGTGAGGCATTCCAGTGTGATTTTGTTCTATCACTGAAATACAAGAAGTCTAAAGGGGGATCGAAGTATGGTGCATACTCTTTTCTTCTTCTCTTATTGAGTGCAGACAAAATGGCAGGAGCTCAAGCAGCCATCGTGAGCCATGAGACAGAAGGGAATAATCCTGGCAGTCAGGCGGGGGGGGGGGGGGGGACTCAGAGGAGAAACATAGCTCAGAAAGTGGAGAGACATCAGATTTAGCTGGCTGCAGGAATGTTGGTAGATACTAACCAAAGCCGAGCTGAGTGGTACTTGGATGGCAGATCTTGTTCCAGAACTGGAGTTCCCACCTCTCAGCCCCACACAGAAGCCCCAGTGCCTGTCCTTGGAGACCTTTTATCCACAACTGTCAGAATTCTTGGGGATTTACCCAATCCTCAAGGCTCAGTGTGAGCACTAGGCCAGAGGACTAGAACCTCCAGCCCCAATCTACCTGCACCTCAGGGCAATGGGCCACTAGCTAGCTAAGCATCTCCAGGGATTCAGGCAAACAGTCCAGCCCTCCCCAAGCTCAGAAAAAAATGTCTTCCATGGGTCCCATGTGTAAGTAGTTAGATTTCTTCAGCCATGGCCCCAGGTTCCACAGAGAAGACATGTTCCCATGGAAGAAAGGAGGGAAAAATGAAGAAAGGAAGGAAGGAAGGAAGGAAGGAAGGAAGGAAGGAAGGAAGGAAGGAAGGAAGGAAGGAAGGAAGGAAAGAAAAAAGGATAGCCAAGGAGAGGGTGGAGTGCTATGGAGCACATCTTTATTAATCCCAGCACTCAAAAGGCAGAGCCTGGAGGATCTCCATAAGTTTAAGGCCAGCCTGGTCTACACAATGAGTTCCAGGCCAGCCAGGGGGCTACAGAGTGAGATTTTGTCTCAGAAAACAAACAAACAACAAAACAAAACTAAACAAAACTAAAAGTGAGAGAAAGACAGACCAATTGATTGACTGGTTCCAAATTCTCCAGGCTTTCTCGAGCCATCCTTGACTTCCCCTTTTCCAAGGTGCCATTGGCCTAGCACTTCCCAGGGCTAGGCCTACCCAGTGAGCATGGGAAGGCTATTCAGAGTGGTTTGGTAATGCAAAGATGTAAGCCACAATACCTGGCTTGATCCACTTTCTTAATGTAGAACTTTTACCTCCTGATCCAAGATGGCTGTTGACATACCAACCATCATATCCATATTCTAACAAGGCTGGAAGAACGAAGTCCAAAAAGGGAGGTAGCTCTACCTTTAAGGACAATTTTCAGAGGTTGGCCACACACCTCTAACTAAATTGGTGGACACTGGTTCTCTCTCCCTTCTCACACAGCATGTGAGCTGTCCCTGTGACCAAATAAATGCTTGCTGGAAACAAACTAAGGGAGGAGGGGCTTATTTACACTCAGGGTTTCAGTGGGATCAGACCTGGGCTCCCCAGCCCCAGGCTCATGGGAAGAACATCAGGACTGTGGGAAAGTGGTGGAGAGGTTATTCAAGCTTTGGCAGACAGGAAGCAGAGAGAACGGAACACAGGAAGGGACATGGACAAGATACACCACAAGAATATGTCCCTAGTGACCTGCTTCCTCCAAGTAGGCCCCACCCCCTACCAATAACAACCTGCCAATAACACCATGTGACTTCATCAAGGAATGAGCCTTGCACCAGGCTGGAGCCCTCAAGATCTAATCGTTTCTGGGAATGCCCACAATCACCCCCAGGGGTATGTTTGAGTCACCCCCAAGTTATTTCCTTTTTTTTTAATGATTTACTTTTTATTCTTAATGATGAATAAGTTTGTGTCTGTGGGTATGTGTACATGTGAGTGTCATGCCTTTAGAATCCAGAATAGGGTGTCAGGTCCCCCTGAAGTTGCAGTTACAGGCAATTGTGAAATGCCCAACATGAGTGCTGGGAAAGGAAGCTGGGACTCCTTAACCACTGAGCCCTCCCTTCGACCCACTTAATCCAATAAGGCTGACTATCAAAATAAACCATTACACACAGTGATGAAATTTTTAACTGGTCAGCTTTTTTCTGTTTGTCTTCTTTCTTTGAGACAAGGTCTTACTTATCCCAGGCTACCCTCAAACTCACTATGTAGCCAAGACAAGTTTTGAACTCCTTGTCAAGTGTGTGCCACCATGTGGTGCTGGGAATCAAATCCAGGGCCTTGCGTAAAGCTAGTCAACTTCTTTACCAACTGAACTGTTTCCTCAGCCCACTCTGGCCACTCTTACCATCTCTTCCTCTCAGTGCTGTGAGGCAGCTACTGTTTTATGTGAGAGGTGGGGTGTCTGGGATACTGAAAGCTTAAGCAACTTGCCTACCGCCTGAGAACCAGCGAGCTGCAAACAGCTGAGTTCCAAGCATGCATGTGTGCATGTGTGCATATGTTCAAGTGCACATGGCCTGGCCTGGAGGAGGAAAGGCCAAGCCAGAGCTACTGCTCTCCTCGTGGGCCCTGCTCTGAAATGAGCTCACACATCACACTTGGGGTTCCCTGGGAAAATAACACAATCTCATGAGTAGTCAAAACAACAGTGTTTGTGTGGCTTGGTGTTAACCGCTGGCCTCCTCCCTCCAGGCTCATTAGCTGTACCTGGCCCAGGGCTGGCGCCTCACCCACCCCAAGGCCTCCTTCCTTCAACGCTCTGGCTCCAGGCCTGTAACCTCCACCCTGAGAAGCCTCCATGACCTCTGCTCTGGGTGGGACCCAGCACTCCCCAGATCTCCGCAACCTCTAGGACAGGAGAAGCCCTGGCTCTCCTTCAGGTCTGGATGGAGGATGGAATTTTTTTTTTCAGTTTTTGCCATGCTGGGGTTGAAAGCCAGGGCCTTGTGCTTGCTGGACATGCTTTCATCCTCTGGGTTGAACCCCCAGCCCTCTCCTCATCCCTCCCCCACTCCCCTCTCCCTTCCTTTCATCTTTCAATTTTTGAAACAGGGTCTCATGTAGCCCAGGCTGGCCTCGCACTCACTGTGTAGCCAGGAATGACTTTAAACTCCGGTCCTCATGTCTGCACATGCCCAGTGCTGGGATGACAAGCATGGCCACCACACCTGGCTTGTGATGAAAGTCCTCTGGTCACCCTGGCTCCTCCTCAAGCTCTTCTCTCCCCTTGTCACGTCTTCCTTCCCCACTCTCTACGCCTCCCATCCACTCCTCTTTTCTCTTCCCTCACTCCCTTCTCTTGCTCATGCCTCTCCACTCTTGATCATTCCTCCATCTGTGTCTCAATGTTCTGAGGTTCTTCTAAGTGGTTCACCCAACACCCCCTTCTCCTCACCTGCCTTGCGGCACCTCCCCGCCAACACACACACCTGGGCAGGCATTCCTTCTGCTGCCACGCCTCCTTCACCTTGTGTGAGTGATTAGGGGGTCATGGCTGACGCTGGCAGTGCCCACCATGGATCCACCATTCCCATGCGCTCTGCGGGCCTCCAGGCCACAGAGGAGGGAGTTAGTGCCTCTGCACTCCCTGAGCAGACCCTGTTCATTTCCCCAGCAGAGGCTGTCTCAGGAGGCACGCTTTCCCTAGCCTTACAGGGGAACTGATCTGGCTGTCCACAGCAGCCACCTGCTTGCTGCTGTTCTGTGAGTCACTTTCAACTCTTCTGTAATTCTGTGGTTCATGTTGGTTCCCAAATAAGCTGCTTGTGACCAGATGCAAACAGCGGATGTTAGAGATGGTGTTATGAATTATTGTGCGCAGGGAGGGGGGGACCCCGAGGGTACCCTGTGCGTGCAGGGCAACATGCTGGGCAGATGCAGCAATGAACTGGGCAGATGCATGCCATGCGGGCATGATGGCAGCGGCAGCCAGTAATTCACAACCCAGATGCTGCATCCACGTGGAGAGTTTATTATAATAGAGAGATGAAGGAAAGAGATGAGACAGAGAGAAAGAGAGAGAAGGAGAGAGAGAGAGGTTGAGGGTATGCACCTCCTGGGAGGAAAAGCAGAAGAGAGAGAGACAGGGGAGGAGTTTTTCCTTAGAATGAGGCTTTTACGTCAGGACGCAGGGTGGCGCCAAGGGGTGGGATTTCAAGGGGTGGGTCAGAATATTAACATTCCTCCATTTTGATTATTATAAAAAGAGGTGAGTTATGGGAGCAAGTGGGGGAACAAGGGCGCTGAATTCCCGAGGCTACTTCAATCTGACAAGGGGTGAAGTGGGGAGGGGGGAACCGAGAGTCACATATGGCAGAAGATCTCAGGAACGTTCCTTGAGGGAGCTGAGAAGGCAGGTTGCAGCAGTGGTGTTCCAGGAGCTTGGGGGAAAATGGGATGCCAAATCAGGAGGATAGAAGCCATGGCATCTGCTATTTCTCTGGAGGTCAGGTGGGAAGAGTGAATCTGCAAAATATGCTCAAAAAATAGGTGGGGTCAGAAATGGGCTCTGGAGAGTGTTAGTTTTCATCAGACCAGATTTCTTGTTGCAGTAGCAAAACTTTTCCCAGGAGCCTGTAGGTATCTGTAAGATAGCTGGAATGGATTTACATCAAGGCAAAAGGGTTAAAAATCATTTAAGGACTCTTAAGAATTCTTTGTAGTCAATGTTCTATCAGTTTATCAAAGCTGTATTTATCAGCATTAAAACTTTGAACTTCTGGAGTTATATCTGAAACTGGTCTATCCTGTACCATGAAGTCTGTGAATAAGGCATACCTGTCTGTAATTGGAGAGTATATATATAAAATCTTGGGATTGGAGCTGTTAAACTGATACCCTAGTCATCAAACACCGTCAGATCTGAGAAAGATAAATTTAAGAAGGAGTAAGACAGCTTTTCAGCTACCTAGGCAGCAACCCCAAATCTCTCTGTGGTCACTGGGACAGGGGACAATAGCCCCAAAGGCAGCACTTGTTCAGCTGATAGGCCCAGAAGATCTGACAGATTTTTTCCTGTGGAGTAGAAATTTGGGGAGACTGACCCACCTTGACTTTGCAGTATAGGGCAATCGGTCCTCCATTGTTCCACTTATTCACAGTCTGGACAGAATCTCAGCTTCTCGCTGCATGGCCAGCCTTGCCATAAGCTTCCAGGTGGAAGTTCTTCTGTGGCCATCTATCTTCTTGGTGGAGACACAGGATGCTGCCAGGAGCTGACATGTCACTTTATCATAAAAAAGGCCCTATTAAATCATATTAAATACCATATTCTCAGATCTCTACAGGTGTTTGAGGACTGGGAGAACAAAATCTGTTAGATATATTTATAACTTTGAGAGCATATATATGACTTAAATCTGAATATACAGGTTTCCCAGTTAGTTACAGCTTAATGACATTAGCAAGGACAGGGAGGCTCACATTCTTAAGCCTGAATAGACCTTGAGTAAGAAAAGACATTCCTTAAGCTGTTGGCAGTGATATCTAAATCTCTAACCATTTTTAAGGCCCTGTAGCTGTAGTTCTGATCTTTGAGTACAGCCAGGTTATAACCCTGAATGACTTACATAGAAATAATTATTTCTTAAGCTGTCTCCTGAGGAGGCAAAGAAGAGTGACAGGGGAAAGATCCCAAGACTGAATGAGAACAGGAGAAAAGGGGCTTGTGAGTCAGGGTGCAGCCCAACTCTGAGAAAAGGGCCCTCTGAGAAAAGGAAAAGGACCCTCTTGGTGGACTCTATGCCAAGGTTTCCATCTCTAACTTAGCCCTCCAGCCTGTCCTGGGAACAGGGAGCACAGGATGACGTATTCTCCATAGCTGCCTCAAGCTGAAACAGGGCCCAGGTGGTCAGGAGCACTCGGGCTAGTTAAAGGTAAGGAGGGAACCCAGGCATGTGGTTATCTGACCTGGCTGTAGAGGCAGGGAACAATTATGTTTGGCTGGGCTGGTCCACATCACACAGACAAGAGTCTCTGCTGAGGTCTGTAGCAGGGAAAGCGCTGCAGGCTGTGGTCCACACTGCTGCTTCAGTGTTTCTGCCAGCCTGCTGAAATATAGACTAGAGATGGGAGTTAAAATTTATTAATTTATTTGGAGCCTTTTGGCCCATGGTCTTAGTGATTGGGAAAGGGAGACCAGGAGAGAGAGAAATATCATCCTCAGGAATAGACAGATGAGGAGGGAAAAAGAGTTTTAGATAAATTAGTATCACCAATTGCTGTGGGATGTTCTGTATGGCAAATGTGTTGCTCTGATTGGTCAATAAATAAAACACTGATTGGCCAGTGGCTAGGCAGGAAGTATAGGCGGGACTAACAGAGAGGAGAAAAGAACAGGAAGGTGGAAGGAGACACTGCCAGCTGCCGCCAGGACAAGCAGCATGTAAAGATGCCGGTAAGCCACAAGCCACGTGGCAAGGTATAGATTTATGGAAATGGATTAATTTAAGATATAAGGACAGTTAGCAAGAAGCCTGCCACAGCCATACAGTTTGTAAGCAATATAAGTCTCTGTGTTTACTTGGTTGGGTCTGAGCGGCTGTGGGACTGGCAGATGAGAGAAGTTTATCCTGACCGTGGGCCAGGCAAAAAAACTCTTGCTACCACCAATCAGTACTGAAATCCATATCATGAAAAGCAGGTAATGAATAGCCAAGGAAAATTTAAAATCCTGAGCTTGTGACCCAAAGTGTATCAGAATTGTATTAATGTTAAAATATGAAATTTAAATTTAAAATCTTAATACAATGATACCACCTGCATGTGATTCCGCTGATGCCCTGGAGGGGAGCACATACATCTCTGGGTCCTGCCCACATGAGTGCTGCAGGCCACAACTGGACTTCTGCCCCACCCAGATGGCTGGAGCCTGAGAGAGGCAGCTGGGGAATGCCAGGCCAAGGCTGGTACCCATGGCCTGAGCACTGGGTGCCCTGCCCATGCTGCCCTTAGTAAAGATGGCGGTGAGGTCATATGACTTGCCTGTTTTGACCTTAGCCAAGATGGCAGCTAGACCACGTGGTTGCCCTTATTTAAGATGGCACCATCCAATCATGTGATGGTCCCTACCAAATATGGCACCTGACCATATATATGTTCATGTGGGTTTTTTTTTTAAATAAACTGAATAGATAAAGAACAGATAAATTAAAGCATTTAAAAGTCAGTTAGGCCAGGTGGTAGTGGTGCACCACCTTAAATCCCAGCACCAAGGGGGCAGAGTCAGGTGGATCTCTGTGAGTTCAAGGCCAGCCTGGGCTACAGAGTGGTTCCAGGACAGGCACCAAAGCTACACAGAGAAACCCTGTCTTGAAAAACAAAACAAAACAAAACAAAAAAGTCAGTCATAAAGAAATATAGATGGCTATATCAATCATACATTTCCATTCGCACACAGGAAATAGACTTTGTGAAAGAAAGACAGAGAAGTAGCAGTGCAGCCAGGCAGGAGAGAGGAATCCCCCTCCCCACCTTGGGCTGTGGCATGGTGTGAGCAGCTGCAGAGGAACGAACCCAAGCCATGGGATCCAAGCCATGGGATCCAAGCCATGGGATCCAAGCCATGGATCAGCGGCAGTGGTAGGGGCGGGGGAGGGCCACAGGTGCATTTTCCCACAATGAGGTATAAGACCCAGCGGACTGACCTCCGGCATCCCAGGGGATCAGCAAGGGCCAACGATAATGGCACAAGATAGCCAATGGACTTTCATCATAAAGGCTATTGGCTGTGGAATTGTGTGGGCACCAGCTATCTCCATATGCCATCACACAGGGACCAGGCCAAGGGGCTTAGAGCCCAAAAGACACGTGATACCAGCGACCGAAATGAGACAAATCCTTACTTGTGGGAAAATGGCCAAAGGGAAGGGAGGAATCTTACCAAGAATCCCCCAGTGGTGCTCCAGCCTGAAAAATGCTGGGTGGTACAGGATCCCAGAGCCCATCAGACTGCCAGTGGGCGGGAGAAAGCAGGGGGATTGCCTGGTGACATTGGGTGCCAATGTTATGAATTATTGTGCAGGGTTTCCCATGCGTGCGTGTGCACTTGCAGGGAAATATGCTGGGTAGATACAGTGGTGGGGTGGGCAGATGCACGCCATGTGGGCATGGTGGAGAGAGAGAGAGAGAGAGAGAGAGAGAGAGAGAGAGAGAGAGAGAGAGAGAGAGAGAGATCCAGGGTGTGCACCTTATGGGAGGAAAAACAGGAGAGGAAGGGGAGGAGTTTTTCCTTAGAATGAGACTTTTATATCAGGACACAAGGCAGTCCCAAGGGGTGGGATTTCAAGGGGCGAATCAGAATATTAACAGACCACTCTAGGTGCCAGACCTAGAACTCTCAGGAGCTGGGAACTCCAGTGTCCCCTTCAACGCCACCTTGGAATGAAACACTTGGTCCCGGTGAGGACCTGTGAGCAGACCTGCTCCTTGCATGGGGAGGCTGAGTAGGGGAAGGCCAGGACATTTGTCCCACAGTTCCTAGGACTACTAGGGGTCTTGGGTGTGGTGCTTCCCCAGAATGACTCCAGGAAACTTGGGATGAGTTGGTCACACTAAGGTTAGGTGACTGGCCCAAGGGCACACAGATTGGAATGATACAATACTTGAAGAGAACCCGGGTAGGATTGGGATGCACAACTTAGCAAATTGTCTCCTGCTCCAAAGGCCTTTGACATGAATGGCTTCCTGCTCGGAGGCAGGAGGATCACACTCAGAACTGCTAGGCCTTTCTGTGACAGCAAGGTGTCATAAGACAGGAAACCTTTTCTTTCTCCCTTGTCATTGTCCTCAACAGGACAGACGCAGGCACAGGTGACTTGTCTCATGGGTGCCTGGTAGTATAACAGGGTTTCTACTATCTTGACATTGTCCTATCCCGGGCTGGAGTGGCTCCAGGGCCAGGGTGACTGCGTGTCACTCCCCACAGAGTTAGTTCCTGCCTAAGACTCTGTTCCTGCTGCTGTGGGAACCCGGTGCTCTGGGTAATGGACCCAGCAGGTCTTTGCGGGGGAACAGCTGGAACCTTCCCCAAGGGTGCATTAAGGGGACATAATGTAGAGGCAATGTCCAGTGTCAGGGAGTTAGCTCTGAAGATGGTGTGGCTTCCAGCAATGGCAACAATGGGCAGTCTAATGCTGGGGCCAGAGGCATGAGGGAAGACTCAGATCCCAGCACCCTGCCCAGGCACCGCACTAAGGGAAGGACCACCCAGATGGACACCATGTTAAGCCAGATGATCAGCCCTTACTCAAACCAGAGTCTTCAGGAAGGGAGAAGAATGGACACATGGATCTCCTCTTGTCTGCAGGAGGATAGATTCCCAGACCCCAGTGGGTATTCAAGATTGCAGATAGAGCCCTGGCCATGAGCTTCATGGTATCTGCCACAGACTATTCAATAACCATGCCAGTGATCGAGTGACTAACAGCATGGTGGCAGCTATAGAGCAGATAACCTGGCAAGGCAGGACTCCTGTACAGATGGGTCAGAGGATGGTATGAGGAGCTGGTCAGAACGTCTTTGTCTCCACGCTCTGGACGTGGCGTGGGAAACAGACAGGTCTCTGCTCTGCTTGAATACCAGTACCAGACCTCAGGCTAAGGTGTTGGGATTGGACTGGGAGCTGTCTTTGTGGCCCCAAGGGAGATTTTACTCAGACAGGAATTTGGCTAGCCAAAGGTGAAGGAAGGCAGGAGACAGACGCCAGCCCCGTGCTGGGACAGGGAGGGAGGTTGGAGCAGCATGGGTGGGTGGGAAACAGCCCTGTGGGTGGCCTGATGAGGGTGGAGGTCAGCAGGCCTACTTCTGGACAGAGAGCTCCTGGCCTGGAGCCCAGGGTGGGGATCTGGTGAGATAAGGGCCCAGGGACCTTGGGGATGGGAGTCTCAGCATAGAGTTGGCTCAGTCCTAGGAGTTCACAAGCTTTTGGGTCGAGTACTTCTGTGGCTGGCTTCTAACATTGTTGGATACCCTTCTCCAAGCTGAAGACCCTAAGAAAGAGAGTTGGGGGGAAGGGGACTGAGGCCTAGTGAACTTAAGGCCTGGTGAACATGCCGGCAATCTTTTTCCTGACAGAGAGAGAGAGAGAGAGAGAGAGAGAGAGAGAGAGAGAGAGAGAGATTGTTAATTGGTTGGGTAAGGTGGGGAACCTTCCTGGGGTTAGGTGGCAGATATGAAGGTCAAGGCCCCAGAGCCACCTCCTCTTTCATAGGTGGTGAGGAGGTGTTTGACCTTGTAGGACATGAAGGAAGTCTCTTCTCCCTGTCTACCTTGGAAGGACTATTTTATGTTTGTTGCTGTTCTCCGAACCCAGGGCTCTGTACATGCTGGGCAAGCACTCTACCATCAAGCTGCATTCCCAGCCCTCTCCTCACGTCTGCTTTTAAGACAGGGTCTCGACAAGTTGCCTAAGCTACTGCTGAACTCATCCTATAGCCTAGGCTGGCTTTGAACTTACAATTGTTCTGCCTCAGCCTCCTAAGTAGCCAGGGTTACAGATTTGCACCACCGTGCCTGGCTTGGCTAGAATTTATTTATTCAATATTTGTGTTTGGGGGCAGTGCTTACATGCATGTGGAAACCAGAGGACAACTTACAGGAGTTGGCTCTCTCCTCCCACCACGTGGGTCCTGGGACTGAGCTTGATGGCAAGTGTTTTTACTCACTGAATCATTTGCTGGCTTTTTAAAAAAGACAGTGTCTCACCATATATTTCTGGCTAGCCTGGAACTCCCTCTGTAGACCGGGCTGGCCTCATATTCAATGGATCTGCTTGCCACTGCCTCCTCAATGCTGGAATTAAAGTCATGTGCCACTATGCCCAGCAACGTGTTCTCCCTGGCTTTAGGAACTCTTGTCCCTACAGAAGACTAAGCCAGTGCTCCTGACCATGAAGAGAGGTGCACATTTTTATTCCTAACACATAGGAGGTAGAGGCATGGAAATTAGGAGTTCAGGATCATCCTTAACTATATAGTTTGTTCAAGGCCAGCCTCAACCCCATGAGACCCGATCTCAAAAACTCAAAACCAAACCTAAGCAAAACAAGACATGGATAACGATAAAGATGTCTTAAAGGGAAGCATCCGTGTGCTTGGGTCATGCCGGAGGCCATGCAGTTAGGACAGTAAGTGCTGGAGGGACAGAAGAGCAAGGTCTGGCTACAAGAAGCATCTTGGAGCAGCTGTGGCTAGTCCCTGGGCCACATCTGCACACTTGGCCCACATTTCTTGGCCTCTGCATTGACGCTCCCCCATGAGTCACTTATGTCCAGAGTCCCTCATCCACGCCAGCATGTGATAATGTCAGCAGGGAGTCCCCCAGGGGCAGAGCCCAGATCAGCACTGGTTACTGTGGAAGTGGTCAGCGGAGGCGCCACGTCAGCTGGGACCTGCAGAGCAGTGGTTCCTCCTGCCCTGGTCCACCAACCTGGCTGGGAAGGCATGCGTGTTTGCAGAGGCCGACGCACTGCTTACAGTTCTATGCAAGCCTTAGTCATCAGTCCTGGGAGATCTTATCTGTGCTGCAGAGGGAAACTGATACTCGCCCCTGAGCTTGCCTTGGGTAACAGAGCCTCACAGGGCAGAACCAGGGCTCCCACCCAGGAAGGTGGGCCGCAGACCTGCAGGTACCCACTTTGGAGCATCCTTCCTGTCTGTGGGCAGTGGGTGGCCACATCTTAGCCTGCTAGGAAGGAAGGATGCTGGTTCTCCTGCAGACAGCAAGTTGAACCCAGACTTTCTACTTAGCCTCTCCCAACGTTCCTCCCTCCCTCTGTGTACCATTCCCAGTGGTGATTTCTTTTTCTCCTATTTGGTGTCTGAGACAGGCTAGCCTCAAACTCACAGTGTAGCTGAGGATAACCTGGATCTGCTGACCTTGCTGCCTCCACCTTCCCGGGTGCTGGGAGTCCAGGCATGGCCTATCTGACTGGTTGCAGTCTGGGCAGATTTGGAAGGCAGAACTCCAACAATTCTTCCCATTGGTGCACAAGTGCAAGGGTTTGACCAATCAGCAGCCTTCCCTTGGACACCCTCCCTAGATTGTCTCCTTCTGGAAACAAGTACTTCTGAGCACAAGGGTCCTGGGTGGGGATGGGGACGAAGGGCTTCCTGGGGACAGTGGTGCTCGTCCAAGAGGACCTGGCAGGGGAACAAAGGAGCAGAGGCCCATAGAGACTGGCCCTGTCTCCCTCTGAGCGCCGAACTGCCAGGTCTATTTGTGGAGAGTACACCTCTGTCTCACCCTCGATTCCTCTGTCCAGACCCAAGGTCTCCGGAAGAGGTCCTGAGCCCTGGCCTTTACTCTGGTCTGGCTCTGGACCTGCCTGGCCTTGGCCCACCTAGGAGCAAATCAGATGGCGCAAACAGGATGGTGTAACAGCCGTCCAGGCTTTCTTGGCCCAAAGACTGCCGCTGACCCAGTTCCAGGAGGTCCTACGTCTGAGGGTTTAGCATACAGAGGGCAGAACTCCCATAGGAGGCGTGGAGGGAACAGAGTCATGGGTGCCCATAGGGCCAAGGGGAACCCTTGAGCCTGGGTATGCATGGTTGGATTGTGACCACAGCTAGGCAGCTGTGTGAGCTCTGTGTTGCTGTGGTCGCAGCCCCAGAGGAGAGGCAGGAAAACTGCGCGCTGCAAACAGCCTTTCAAGGCAAAGGACCGAGGGGAGGCAGGATCAGGTCACTAGCCCTGCCATGCTTCTCTGTGGCTTGAGGGAGCTGGAGAGCAAGGAAGGATCCAGTAGCTGCCTGGGTTCTTGCTACACCTGCTGGCTGGATGAGCCCCAGGAATCATCAGAAAGCACTGTGGATTCCTCTGTAGGGCCTAAGGGTAGAAGGGTCCAGGAACCTCACATTCCCTCTGTCCATTCCCCGACCAGTCCTGGGCATGCGTTCCTGGGGCAGGCATTGCCTCTCTGTGTAGGTTATAGCCTCCGTTGTTGTCTGTTTCTGGATGTGTAAAATTTCGAGTGTAAGCC
>CABHPH010142487.1:0-15319 GCA_902168325.1 Peromyscus nudipes
GAACAAGCCAAAGGGAGACAGTCAATTAATAACACTCCTCCATAGTCTCTGCGTCAGTTCCTACTTGAGTTCCTGTCCTGACTTCCCTTGCTGATGGATTGTAACCTGTAAGCCAAATAAATCCTTTTCTTTTCTAAATTACACTTGGTCAGCCTGGGCTTTAGAGTAGAGGTAGCGGAGCAACCAGGAAGCAGCATTCCTCCACGGGTCTACTTCAGTTCCTGCCTTGGCTTTCCTCCACAAAGGGCCCTGACATGGGAGTTGTATGCTGAAATAACCCTTTTCTCCCCAAGTTGCTTTTGGTCACAGTGCTTATCACAGCACAGGAGAATGAACTAGACACACAGTCACATTGGCCCTGTCCTTCTTCTCTCTTGCAGACTCAGTACTCTGACATGAGGAGCATTGTTTCACTTCATGTTTGTTGGGTCTTTTGCATCTGTGGTTTGAATTCTTAATTTAGGTTCAGAATAATTTTAGCCATTGTTTTTCTACATATATTCTTTTTTCTGCCCCATTTTGGCTCTTTTAACCTCTAGGCTTTCAGTTCCATGTATATAAATCCCTTGAGTTGAACTTGCAGGTCATTTAGAGTTTTCACACCGTCATTTGCTTTTTATACTTTTGGCCTCTGTGCCATAGTAGATTTGCTCTCGGTATGACTTCAATATTGTGATGCCTCTCTGTGTAGCATATTACTCACTCTCAATACCCTTGAAAAATTATTTTATTTTATAGATTGTACTTAGTTCTTTTTGTCGTTTGTCAAGTTTCCATCTCTCTGAAGATTTTCCCATCTCTTTGACCATCATATGTGTGTTTCTCATTTAATGTATTCTAACGGTTGTTTTAAAGTTTCTGGCTGCTAATTGCAACATCTGTAATTGATTTTGTGACTTTTGCTACAATGTCTTTCCATGCAATAGACCATAAATTTTAGAACACAGCTTCATGACCAGCTGGTTCTGCCCTTTTTCAAGAGACAAAATACCTAATATATATACACTTTGAGGAGTTGAATAAAAGACCAGACCACCTAAGCACCACAGGTTTACAAGCACAACACCATAAAACAATGCCTATAAATCTACTTACAGCTAAAATCTGAAGTAAGCCCAAAATATAAAGAAGGCCCCAATGGCGCATATATTTTCCACAACTTGAATTACAGGTATGGAAGTCATTTTACTCACACTATTTTAAATTTTTCGTAGTTGATACCAACATGGAAGCAGCTTTTGTCTGGCCGTGAACAGTGGGACAAGATGGATTTCTTGAGAGCTAGATTTTTGTAAACTCAAATTTTGAGGGCAGTGGTCATTCTTAGGAATTTTCTAAGACTGTAAATTTCATGGTACTTGTTTCTAGTAGACCATTAATATTAAGACCATATAACAACAATTAGATTCACCCTATACCTGCCCTGCTCATCTCTCTCTCCCCTGGTAAAGTAATACAAAGCAATACAAATCTTCATGGGAAGCCTGTAAATGTTCCAATCCTGGAAACTAGCAATTTCTTTTAAATCCATTAAGAATATAACCTCATTGACAGGCTTCAGAGTCCCACATTAGATAGCAATAGGCAGGCAGCTCAGTGAGTTAGTCTCATAAATCTACCAATGAATTAGAGGTGAAAGATACATTTTAAAAAATGTGTGCTAACTACAGCCAGACGAAAAAACTCAAACATATTTTTCAAGAAACATTACAATTCATGAATATTTGAGCCACAAGTATAAACCTAGGAAATTCAAATAACAAAAATAAGTATATCCTGGCTGTATCCAATAATGACTAAATAGAATAATACCATCAAATTTTATCATTTTATACCACAGACTTTCTATGAATCTTGAAAAATAAGAGGCTGAATTATTTTTGCTTCATTAGAGGAGGGAGTAGTTAATGCTCATAGAATATCAATGATGTAGTTTGTAGCTCTGCATAATTAAAGTCACTATTATATTAATAAAATAACATGGGAAGAGACTGCACAATACAAGGCATAAATATGTTGACATATTTGGTCTTATTTCAGGCAAGCTTAATTACAAAGGCCCGGGTGTCTGTTCTACCTACGAAAATATTGTTTTGTCACTTAGAACTATCAAACCCTACACACATTTATGATATTAATGAGAAAAAGTAAGCAAATCATAATGGCCCACCGTTGAATACTCAGGACTGTGGTCATCTAGACGGTGAATCCAGAAGTAGAAGCATATGCAAACAGAGAAAGAGTTTATACCCCCAGACACTCACCCTCTCACACACACTTACACAAAGGATGACAATGAATTACACCCTGAATGTCTGCAAAACTGTCACCCAACAGAAAATGCTGAGGAAATAAATGTATTTCTAATGTTTATCATTTGTGTCAGAAACAGCAATTGTGATTATGTGAAATCCACAGGACTTACAAATCAGAAAACCCAGATGAGTTCCTCCTCTCCCTGTCCCTTATCAGCAAGCTATTGAACCAGTCACTTAACATCTCTGGATTTTTACTTTATAAAGCCTGAATTAATAATTCATAAGTCACATATTTAGCATGTAGACTAAGAATTAGTTATTTATAGTCATTTTTGTCTGTCATGCATTATGAATTTAACTAATCCTACTTTCTCCTTCTATCTAGCAAAAAAGTGAAGATCAGGTAAGTTGATGTATATGAATGCAATTTATATGAATGAAATAAAAATATTGCTATTTCTGTCATTTGTTTGCTCAGAAGTCTGAGCTCTTACTAGTTTTTAATCTAAAATCAGATGTTGGATTGTAATTCATTTCGTTTGGAATAGAATTGAAGCATGGACTTTTACAGAGAGAAGACGAAAATCCACAGTAGACTTGGACAAATTTTTTACCTACCACAACCATTGAGAGAAGAAGAGAATTGTGAAAACCATGATATAGGAAGCTTTCCGGATGCTAGTGTTGGTTGGAGTCCTTAAGCAGAGTACTCTTTAGACAGAGGGACACTTGTCCCCATTTGCTTTAGCAGATGCTATGCAGACCTTGTATTTCCACAAATAATGTCCCCAAATACTTCACATTCCAATAAGACTATTTATCATAATTGGTTGCAATATTACAGGAGATCTTAGATATGTTTGCTCTCCCTGAGTAACACACTCACCCAACAGAGGAGACTGATGGCCATTTTCTGCACAAATGCTATCAATTGGCACCATGTCCAGCAATCTCCTACCAGCATAGGATACAGGAATAATTCCTTCACATTACAATCTCAGACACAAGGCATGAGTGCCAGAGGTCATAATTTACTCTGCTTTGGAATATCAGGATAGTAAGTGTGACCCCTAATGTGCAAAGAGTTATAAGGAAATCAGCAGTTTTACCATCTGATAACATTTGTTAAAATGTGCCAACTACTAATTAAGTTCATTACAAGTATCATTTATTAACAAACTTGTGAAACTTTATAGAATTCTGAAATACTAATGTTCTCTTCTTTGTGACAGTGATATGAATTCCATTAGCCATCATGAACCTATACAAGGAACTATCATGAAAACAGTGTACACTTAACAATCAGTGTAGATGTAAAATAATCATAAACAGGGTCTCAGCCCTCAAGAAGGCCTTCCTGATGCCACCAACCACTTGCCTCCATCTTTAATGTTAAATCATTATGATTTTCAATTTAATGACAACTCAGTGACAGTACAAACAAATAGTGTACTGTTTTGCCTACACAGAAATGAACTCATTTTAATACATTTTATTATATGTGAAAAAATAATCTCCTTATCTTCCCTGTAACCTTACATACACATACATGCATATGCGCATGTGTCAAAATGTTATTTAATAAATGCAAATAAAACTTAATTATGAGTGACAAAATTAGAAAATTTTTGGCCAGGCATTGGTGGTGCATGCCTTTAATCCCAGCACTCAGGAGGCAGAGGCAGGTGGATCTCTGTGAGTTCGAGGCCAGCCTGGGCTACCAAGTGAGCTCCAGGAAAGGCGCAAAGCTACACAGAGAAACCCTGTCTCGAAAAACCAAAAAAGAAAATTTTTGTAAAACATGGGAAGTTCATGATGAAACACGGTAAAAATTCTAGAATTAAAATCTAGAATTCTAGATATTCTAGGAATTAAAAACATGTATGTAATTTTTTTAGATGAGTTTACGAGCATATTGAGCACAGCAGGGGAAAAAGGATGGCAGAGTCTGGGAGAGAAAAAGGATTAAAGCAAATAGATTTGATTGCAATGACCTGTGAGACAAAATTGAACCATTTAACACATGAGTACATAAAGTCTTGGAAGATAAAATGGAAAAGGAAATATTGGTTTTTAAAATGTTGATTATCCAAGACCAAATAGTCATCCCTGAAAACATATATAGAAGTGACATTGCATGAACTCATCAGTGTATATTTACGTATTATTTATTGTATACGTAATATATATAGTAATATATAACAATAATTAATGAAAAAGACACAAAGTTGAGAGAGGGCAAGGAAGAACATAAGGAAGAGTTTAGAGAAAGGAAAGGGAATGGGGAATAATGTATTTATAATCTCCAAATTAAAGACAGAATTTTGAAAAGAAAATGTAATTGAAGAAAACATGTTAACCTAGATGATTACATAGTGAAGAAACTTATGATATGAAAGCCAAATATACATTTATAGAAAGAATTTATGACCTAAAAATGATTTGAACTATGAGAAGTCTAAAGATCTTTATTCTGAAATTAGACAAAAGTGTAGACTTCTGAAACTTAAGAAAGAACACACAAATGATAATAGACAAATATATTGACTTCCTAGACAGTTAATATTTTATTTTTTAATTAAATGTGGTTATTTATTGTACATACAAAAAGAGGTAGTATAATATTGTGTCATAGAAGATTATTATATAGGAGAATTCCAATGCCCTGTCTACTAACAGAATAATGAAAAAAAAAACACCTATAACATAAAATAGAATAAAGCACTAAAAGGGATACTAAAAACACTCAATTAACTTGAACAGAAGAAGGTAAGAGAAAGATTAAGGCACAACAGAACAAAAAAGCAAAATGACATATACACTATCAAAACAAAAACCATAATAATTGCATTAAACAAAGCATTCTCATATAATTCAGAGAGCATAAAAATACAACACAGAGGGAACCATCAACTGGACATTCTCCTAGATTTTGTAACCTGCTATGTGAGACTGTCAGAGTTATAAGTACTAAAAATAAATGGGTTACTGAGAGCAATAAACAATGAAGATATAAAACAGAACTACTATAAGGATTAGTTGTAAAAAATTATTCATAAAATAAATATTGGAAAAGAATATTCTGGAAAGCAAATGACAAATTCAAAGTAAGGTAGCATGTCATAGTAAAGGAAGCTACTATGCCTTAGAATTAAGAGAGAGACTACTAAGAAAACAGTCCCTGGAGACAAAGGGCCACGTAGGTCACAAATGTTTGGGTGATAACTTTAAATTTTATATGGAGTCTGAGCTAAGGCCTCTGTAAAATTTTAAGAAGAAAAGTACTAGGATCTGATTAGAATGTTTGCCAAGTTTTCTATCTTGTTTGGAAATGGATTATGGAGTATGAAGCAGGGAGTCTAAGTAGACCATTGCTGTGATTCAAGCAAGAAACAATGGTTGGCTTAGAGGAAATGAAAAATAACAATGTGCTATATAGAGAGGATCAGAGATACGTTGGAGGAAAATCTCCAGAATTGGCTGATGAACTGGAAATAGGTCCATAGAGAAGGTTAAAAGCCAATGAAAGGTCTCAAAGATTTGTTTTGTGACCTAGCAAGTTAGTAGCAAATGTTATAAAACCCAATGATTTCACTATACAATACTGCAGTGTTTATTAGTAGGTAAGGATATCAAGGTGAACATGGTTTGAAAAAGGGCATTTTGACTGACAGGTTAGGACTGGTGATCAACATTTGGAACTTACGACTACAGCACTGTTTTTTGTTTGGTTTGTTAAAATAATGGAACAAAAGGAAAACAGTAAAGGAAAATATTCAAGAATCATTGTCTGGATCACTTGACACTACAAATATTTTCAGATCTGAGTTCCTGGAGTCCCAAAATAAAACAGCTGGTCCTCTGAGTAAATGCTCAAATCATTTGCCTTTGAGAACCTTTGTGGTAAACTCTTCATGTATGCAAACTTAGTCCATGATACCCAGACAAGATGGTTTTCTTTCCATATGCAAGCAACTTCTGTCCTCTTTAGTGCTTTCATTATCATAAGACAGAAAACAGAATCAGAGCATTAAACCTGTACCTAGAACCACATACGGTGCTACTAAATGGATTTTTAATGAAATGGCTTCATCCTGGTGATTCATTTGAGAAAATACTTTGCCATAAAAAAGCATGGCAATTTGGAGCTCTGTAATGACTACCCTAAATATTTTCTAAATAAGTATTTACATGACTCTTTTCCCTTAAAGCTGCCACCTGTTAATTAGTACCTGTCTACCTGTTCTGTCAGAAGCAGCTGCACACCAATGCTAAGTGCAGTAAAAACACAGCACATTTCACTTCTGAAGTTTTGTGTCCTCACCTATTTTGGAAGATTGAAGGTTCTTCTGATTAGCCACCTATTACCTTGGAAGTGGTATGGGTTTTGTTTGTTTGTTTGTTTGTTTTTTGTTTTTTGTTTTTTGTTTGTTTTTGTTACAGAGAACCTGTCAAGTATTTTAGGCAAGAAAATGTTGATGATTGTAGTGGCAATGGTGAGGTGGTAGTTCTGATGAGGACCTTGGTGATCACATTTAATCCTTATTGGATGACACTAGATTCCAAGCACAGAGATACACCTTGAATTGTATTATTACAGCTCTACAAAATACAAATTTCTCCTATGAAAGATAACAAGAAATAAAAAGAAACCCCATCACTTGTTGGTTAGTAAGGCTAGTATTAAAGTTGTATTCTGACTCGAAGCATATATTCTTCACAAAGTGTTATCATATACATCAGTTTCTTGAGAGATTTTTTTTTTATCACTGAATGAGTTACATTTAACAATAGGAATTTTTGCAAGAAAGTAGAGATTTTCTAAGTAAAATGTGTGAGAATATCTCATAGAGAATCAATAATCATAAAAATCCAAAAGATCAAGCTGAATTGAGGAGTTATAAAGCAATGGTGGGTGCTCCAATCATAGGCTCTGAGACCTTACCATACCCAGATTCTGAGGGTGCCAACACAACAGATGAGAAGTGTTGAAGTATTGCACCTAAGTAACTGTGAACAGACTAAGTAAACAGATACATTTCCTGGCCCCTGCGCTGAGCTATACTCTTGTCCCAGTCAGTAAATGACTTGGGATTGTAGCTGATATGTTGTACCTTCTCTGCTTCTTCTCTATTTGTAATGCGTTCTGATACCTGCCAAACAAACTCACTTCTCAGAACTTAGTCCATAGGTTTCCTCCTGCAGAAACTAAAATCAATCATGAGTGTCTTTTACCTCATATGCTCTCATGGTTTCCTTCTGGTTAAAAAAATTAGATCATCTATAGAGAGCATAAAATACAGAGATTATTTAAGCAGAATGCAGGCAATATATCCTCCACAGTAATCCCCCTTCACCTTTAAGGATATCAAGTTTCTTCCATGTTCATTGCAGTTTGGTCTCAATCCCTTTCTATTAAATCTTAGAAAACTTTCATTTCCAATGAGAGGTTATTTATTTTATTTTATTTTATTTTATTTATTTTAGCTAGTGACAGCACAGTGTCTGGAAATTCTCTTTATCTAGTTGGAAGTTCTTTCTGTGAAGTAAAGCAGAGTCTGGGGCTTGATGGACCCTCACATTTCATCATGGTTTCTGTAGCTCTCCTGACCTCAGCCTGGAATTTTCAGAGTACAGGGCCATGTTCCAGCAAGCACAGCTCAGTTGTTCCCGTTACTTGACACTTTTGAAAGAGGAGAGAATGTTTCCCCCAGAAGACTGGCTCCCGAAGATGCTGCCAGGCACACTGCTGTTCCTGGAGGAATTCTAACCCTTTCATGGTGCTTTCCCCCATGTCTCTCTAACTCATCTCTTTATTCACACGTAGGATGGCTGATGGGTTGTTCGGTACTTATTTCAGGGTACCAGAAGATGGTTAGTTTTCACTAAGCACAAAGTTTGGTAATTGCAGATTTCCTGGAGGGCGTTGCTGGAGAAAATCCGGCCACAGTATTTACATTTTGTCACCTCTTTTTAAATTTCTCAATGCAGAGAAATTTTATTATCAATAATTCTTAGACTTGTTTATTTTCCCTTCATCTCTGAATCAAACAGAGATCATAATTACTAGAACACTCAGTGTTCTGCAGGAATTTCTTATGTACTTCCCTCCGTGGGTCTTCATATGCATAACTTAACTACAGGAAGATGTAAACATTTCTTTGGATTTATAAGAACTAAAATATTCAGACCCCAAGAAAAGAAACCCTCATGCCATCTGGGCATGTTCAAGAAGCAAATGTATGCCAGACCATCCACCAACCAACACATGAAAAGAGATGGCCATTCCTCTCATTTTAGTACTGAAAATTACTTTCCCAATTCACATGTCCAACATCTGAAACCTAGCTGCCATCACATTAGCCAGATACACGGCGCTCTGAACTGAAAGTTTCAGCTGCACAGATCTTGCTCTCCAGTAGCTGTGAAACAGAAACATAGGTGTAGGGTCAATCCAAACACCCTTCTATGGAAGAAATCTACTCTCAAGAGGGGATCAGAGAGCCTGGTTTTGCTAGGAAGGCCCTGTTCTTTATCAAGCAAGTCTGACATCACACCAGGAAACTCAAGAAATGAGCAGGAATATTTTGTTCTTCATGAAAAGAACTACTTCATGTAGCCTTTGACGTGCTCTGGGTATGTGTGTGGGTGTTGAATAGGGGAGAACTAATGTCCATTTAACTCCTGGCTTTCCCATTTACCAGCTGTGAAATCACTTAAACACTTCAGCAGCCATTTAAATACTTGACCCTTGGTTGGCTCAGCTATGCAGTGGAGGATGATCATGACTTCATTTTACTTACTCTGAGGAGATTTTTGTAGGGAATAAACTTACTGATGTACAAGAAAGCATGGAGCATTTTATGAAACTGTATGCAATTGTTATAATGGCTTAGTTTGATTAATAATTGGAGAACTATTTATGGTATTCCCTATAGAATATCCTCATACCTTTGATTGGGTACTGATATCATTTTCATTTTACATTTAAATATTTTCAACAAACTTGGAGTAGAACATGAATGAAGTAGAATTTGAAGCCTATTAACCAAATACAGAAAGTTAAGTTTTGATATCTAGATAAAAAATGGCCCATTAACTGATACCTGTCTATAGCGAGGTAAGTTCAGAATCTGACCACAAGTATTTAAATACTGTACAGGTTTTGAGATTGTCTCAACATCCAAGGATATCATCATCATGCAGCAGTTATATGATATGAAATATTAGTCTACAGTCAATTGGAAAGGACCCCGTTTTAAATCACTAAACTATGTTTGTAATAGATTTTGTTGAAATTTTATGAATATTTATAAGGCAGCCTTGATAAAAGAATTAGAAGTGAGATTTTATAAATTGTTCTTTCTTATTTACAATAAAGAATATGCTTTTGAATACTATGAAAATAAATGAAATCCACAAAACTCCAATTGGGACAAGAAATCATTTCTACTAGGCAGATTTCTCATTTTCTTTCACTCTTTACTCCCTGTCTAGAATTTAGACAGTTTACCAACACAGTAGTAGTTCATCTACCAAACACATACTCAATAATGTATTAACAGTATGGAAGCATCACATGGGAATTTGATCTCTAAAAGAAGAATGATTTATATTGGAAAATGTAGCAAATATTCCCCAAATATAAAAACTCAGAGAATAAACACTTATTCCTAGAAAGTTTGCAGTTAATCATTACTAGGACCAGTGAAAAGCATTTTACTGCATGTGAGATGCTGGAAAAAGGCATGAGATTCCACTGAAACGCCTTTTTTTCCCTACCCTGCCCCCGTTGTTTGGCCATTTTTCCATTTTCATTTAAATCTTGTGTGTCAATCAAGCTCAGTTCATTTTCTCAAATATTGGCAATTCATTACTTTTCCCTTTGAAACTTTTACAGTGTTTCACCCCCAAGTTTGATCTCAAAGGAAGGGCTACTGATAAGTAAAACAGTCCAGTAAGCCATTTTAAATATTCTCTCTAAGGTACACTTGGAAGTCTTAGTGAGAGCTTGCATAAAAATCAGTTTTAATCAGAAATTGAACTCACAAACACATGTTTGATAAGAAATAAAAAATGATATTGGTAAGGAGAACAAAGGAGTATTAAGCTTCTTGGAATAAATATAAATATTAAAACTTAAGAAGTAAGTTACCTTTGGAAATTTCAATCTGAAGATAAATATCCCTTTACAGGATACAGAAACTTAATGCAGACTGATTATATGAAATATCAAGGTTCAGTTTACTTTCTTTAAAAAAATGTACAGTCTCAGTTTAGCACAACCATCCAGACAGCAGCTTGGAATTTCAGAAGTAGCAAATCCCACTCCCAAGTACTCCATTGACTCATTAGAGGACTCTCAGGGTTTCGCTATCCTCTTGCTGTCTCAATTTCTTAATTATCAGATACATATGCTAGAAGTGACAAACTTATTTTGCACTTTCCTTAATCAAAACTGGAGAAAGAAAGGGTGTAAAATATTTGAAAATTGCTCTGTAAGGTCTCTGTTAATTGAATTTTAAGATGCATTAAACATGAGATGGTATAATTAATAACAATTAGGATAGAATTATTGAGAAATGTTCAATGTTGTGTATGTAGATGTCAGCATTTACCATTGCTTTTATTTTCATCATTACTATCAATATAAAAATCATGAGTGGTCAATCACTATAAATCCTGTGTAGAAAGGTGTTGCTCTTTAAATAGGCATTGGGTGATGGAATCCAGACTGGGGAAATGGAGCTGTAGCATCAGAGAACAGCTTGTTAACCAAAGAACTGAAGCAAATCACTTCAATAAGGCAAGAATTGCCACACCCAGTGACAAGTGCAGGGTACCTAATGAAGTTAGTGTTTCAGAAACAATTGTTTTAAGACAAGAATGTCTCATCAATGCCAGACTTCAACTTCTTCAATCCATTCAGGGCCATTCTTACCGTGAGATATTAGATGACTGCCACTATGCACACTCACAATCAACCCTGCAGTATTTCAAATGTACTCAGACCAAAAAATGTATTCAGGCATTTATGGCACATCTGAAATCCAAATTTAAAGGAGTGCCCTGTATTTCACCTGTCAACCCTGCACGATGGTGAGAATTCTTAAGGACATCTACGGGCATGTGTCTTCTCTCTGTAGGACTAAGGTCAGCAAGTTTTCATTCGTTGGTATGCTTGGAGTTTCTGTTTCTCAATCAGGACAAATTTGGGGAGAAGAGCTGAGTTTGGAATAGATCAGACAGTGAGATGCCATAGGAGCTCAGTCTTGCGTGTGACCACCAATTTACCTGGCCATTACAACTTTCTAAGATTGTGGGTTGCTGCTTCCTTTCCACTACCTAAATCTCGAACAAGTGTCTCTTTCAACCGAGTGTGTAGAGGATGAGATTTTCGAATTGTGTCACCTCTGTAACTGAACTAGAACGAGACAAACCATTTCAGAGATGGTGAGAAGATGGGGTGGGGACAAGGAAAATGATGTGGGTGATGACGACAGTGATGATTAAAAAGTGAGCCATGGCGTTTCTCAAGGGAACTAACTTTTGATGACATGTCTAGGAGATACCAGCTGAGGTATTATTAATACTGCGTATAGCCAGCATCCTTCTGAACCGGAGTGTGGTGAGGCTCAAGTGATGGAATATGATTGATTCATATTATTCCCAAAGCCAGAAGATTCTCATACACAGCCCAAGAATCCATCTTGAGGCTATCCATAGGCTTCTAAAGTATTTCCCTCTGTTTGCAAGCACAGCCTTGACAATGGAGTACAGCCAGGCTATTTTGAAAGCACATGTAAACACTGACGTTCACATGCATGTGTCTGAAGTAAAAGCAACAAAATTAATTTTCCAATCTATTGCAATCTATGGCAATCCTTCAGATGTCATATATAGACTGATGCAATATTTGAGTGCTGAGATGCCCGGGAATAAATGTCCTGTTCTATATATGGACTGGAAAAATAACTACACTCACATAATACCTGAATTGGGAGGCTGAAGTAGGATTGCTGTGAATTCAAGACTAGCATGGGCTACATAATAACATGCTATCCAGGGCTACATAGTAAGGCCTTGCTCCAAAATAATACATGGACCTGAAAACATTATGTTAACATATTTATCTTGGTGTAGAAATACTGAGATAAAAGAT
Organism: Peromyscus nudipes; assembly: GCA_902168325.1. NCBI lineage: Eukaryota > Metazoa > Chordata > Mammalia > Rodentia > Cricetidae > Peromyscus > Peromyscus nudipes. The sequence continues at coordinate 12,421 of CABHPH010142487.1, forward strand.
AACTGTGTTTGCAAGATAAGTTAACAATTTGAGGCAAAATATTCACTACCTGATTGTTTTATTAAATTATTTAACCAATTATACACACCACAGCCATGTAGGACTATCAAATCTTCTATACCCACAGTTATACCCATGCTGAGAATCAATACTGAATAAATACTAGAAAATGCTGTTTCCATTTCTTATTTTGATAGTAACTCCATATGTTCTTATGTGTATATATGTTTATATCTGTGAGGAATTTGTTATATTTTCCATTTCTTTTCAGTGAACTGGTTTTGTTTTTGTTTATCCTAGTAACTTTGTCCAAGATTTATGTCTATCTGCATTTTTTTGTGGCATAGTTTTTCTTCTGTAGATTGTAGCTAGAGTTTTCCTGCCTGGCCCACAGTCAGGACAAATCTCTTTCACCTGCCAGTCCCACAGCCGCTCAGACCCAACCAAGTAAACACAGAGACTTATATTGCTTACAAACTGTATGGCCGTGGCAGGCTTCTTGCTAACTGTTCTTATATCTTAAATTAATCCATTTCTATAAATCTATACCTTGCCACATGGCTCGTGGTTTACCGGCATCTTTACATGCTGCTTGTCCTGGCGGTGGCTGGCAGTCTCACTCCGCCTTCCTGTTCTTTTAATTCTCTCTGTTAGTCCCGCCTATACTTCCTGCCTAGCCACTGGCCAATCAGTGTTTTATTAGCAACACATTTGCCATACAGAACATCCCACAGCAGTGGATCCTTGCAGTCAAATCTGCTACTTTTTGATATTTGTTTTAGCCTGCTATACCATGTACAAGGTACTTCTCTACACAAGTATTTTTTAAAAAAATATTTCATGTGCATTGGTATTTTACCTGCATATATGTCAGTATGAAGGTACCAGATCCCCTAGAACTGGGGTTACAGGCAGTTGTGAGCTGCCATGTGGGTGCTGGGAATTGAACCTGGGTCTTCTGGAAGAGCAGCCTAACTGCTGAGACATCTTTCCAGTACCATCTATACAAGTATTTTTAAAAGGCATATTCATGTTTTCTACTTCCTAAAGATGTGCATTTTATCCTCAAGTCGTTAGTTCATTTAGCAAGTATGATGAAGAAAAAAGTCTAGCAGTATATTAATTTTTCTCAAATAATATTCTAATTATGGTAATATTCCTTTTGGCTATACTTCTTTATTCTGACTTGAAATATCACCTTTATCATGTGAAATGTTATACAGTTAATCATGGTCTTCGCATCTGGTTGAAAATGTGATCCCTGTAGTCAGACTACAAGGATGTTACAGATACACGTTATGACCTTAAGCAATTTATTTCACTACCTTGTGACTAAGTTTTCTAACCTGGAAAATTGGAATCACGTGAGAGTGAAAATTACAAAGATGAATTAACACATGCAAAGCTCAAAGAACAGCATCTGGCATGTATCAAAAACTCAGCTCATGATAATCATTGCTTTATAATGAGATGTGAAGTGAACCAACACAATTTCAGAGGAGCAGTTTTGGGCATAAGGTCACTTTGGAGAGTGCCTTAAAGTTAGTTAACTAAAGGAAGCATAATCCTGCATGTGTTGTGAAGTTACTCCTGGAGGGCTTGCTTTGTTTCTATTGTTAGAGGAATGTAGTAGACATGACTGAAGATGCAACCATAAGAAAATATGCTTCAAAGAAGAGAGAACATGCTGCCCTGAGCAATGCTGCTGAGGTGAAGAGTAAAGAATTCAAATGTTGGAACAGTAAACAAGAAGTCATTCTTAATTCTGACAAAAAAAATTTAATAGGTGAAGGCGGGACGATTATAGTGAGTTGAAATCTAAAAGGTAGGGTTTATTAATGACATTTCATTAATAAAACAGAAACATGACTTAATAGAGATTTTATGTAAAAGACTTCATAATTGGATGCTAATTCATAATTTTCAATATGAACACATATTTTAATGGATATTGTTAGACTAATTCCCTTCATACCACTAAATCCAAATGTAAGTTCATTATAATTCGTAGCCACTCCCTAGTTACATGACCATGCATGCGCTGTTGCAGCAGTCAGGCAAAAGGCATGGTCACCCAAGAGCCTTGTGTCCTATGTAATCCATGTGCCATGTGGTCACGTAATCTGCACGCAGCATGAACATGTAATCTATGCACATGTGTGGCATAGCTCCATAAGCCCATTTGTACATGCATGGGTGGGACCTATAAAAGCAGATTCCACCCATTTCACTCTCTCTTCCACACTATTTGTTTCTAGTGGGCCTGTTGCACATTTCCCCTTCCCCTCTCCTAATAAAACTCTTGTAGTGGGTTTTGTTGTACCTCATGTTCTCTCTCGCCTGGTAAACAGCACCGCAAATAAATAGCACTAGTTCCATGACAAAGCAGGCTCTGCCGCACCCTGCACCCGGATCCTGAACCGAGGTTGGCTCATCTACAACTGTCCACTTTCCATCTGCCCGGCCGCCAGAGCACTCTGCACAACACTGGCTGCTGCGATTGGTGAGTTTTCCCTTTCCCAGCCAGCGTAAACGGTTCCCTGGACCCATGAAAACTACCGTTGATCATCTGGCATCCTGGTGTCCTTGGGACTGGGTGTACACTCATCCATGGTCTTTGTCAGCTACGATCGGTCCCCATTGCTGGCTATACCCTCAGCCGTTACCCATGACCTTGTTCGGAGATATCATTCTGATTCGTTTCTCATATGATGGACCCTGGTCCTCGGGCTATATTGCCCTGGCCCTCCCTCTTTTATTTGACAAAACACTGAGTGACTTGTGCCACTCATCAATCCTGGTTTGATCTTAGGGATGCCTGAGATATTTTGGTCATTGGATCTCATTTGTTTATTTATTTATTTATTTATTTATTTATTTATTTATTTATTTATTTATT
>CABHPH010142487.1:15329-47863 GCA_902168325.1 Peromyscus nudipes
ATTTATTTATTTATTTATTTATTTATTTATTTATTTATTTATTTATTCTTTCTCTCTGCAGCAGCCATGGGAAACAAGGCTTCCAATCCCATTAGCCCCACATCTCTGGGATGCCTTTTGGAAACCCTCAAACCTCTCAGCTTAATGCCTTACTTAAAGATTTCTAAGCTTATCTGCCTCTGCACTAAAAAATGGCCTAAGTATCCCCTTAGGTAACAATTAAAAATGGCCATCTAATGGCTCATTGGACCCCAATATTTTATGGAAATTGTCTAACTTCTGTCAGCGAATGGGCAAATGGAAACAGTTACCCTATATTCAAGCTTTCTTCTATCGCAGCTCTAAACCCTCTCTCTGATTCCTAGTCACCTGCCCACGTACTCCTAGCCATACCCAAACCTGAGGAACCTCTTACCACTGCCTTAGACCCTGTTAATGAATCCCTGCCTTTCTGACTTCCTGCTCCTTCTCCTCCACAACTGCTCCTGTGGTTCCTCCAGCTCCTCCCTCCTCTCAGGTAGCCCCTTCTTCCTCTCCAATATCAGGCCACTCCAAATGCCCAACTCTGGCTCGCACCTTTGCTCCTTCTGTCACGTGTTCTCAAGCTGCTAAGGAACCCCACCCCAGTCAGGCCAACACAGCGGCTATTCTCCCTTTGCAAGAGGTAGTCAGGGTAGATAGATTGGTTAAGGTACATGTCCCTTTCTCACTGGCAGAACTTTTTAAGATAGAGAAAAAAACTGGGTTCTTATATGTCTAATTCTATTTCCTTTATTAAACAATTCCAATATATTACCCAATCCTATAGTCTCACTTTTCATAATATATACATAATCCTTGCTAATAACCTACTTCCTGAGGAGCACAGACAAGTCTGGGAACAGGCTAGGATACAAGCAGATGGTCCACCAAACAAGTGCAGCCCATTCTCCCGGAGTGGAAGCAGTTCCCGATCAGGACTCACGATGGGATTATAATATCCCAGGTGGCTCTCTAGCTAGGGATTGCTGCCCTCAACCCAGCAAACTATGAAAAGCTAAAGAACATAATTCAGGATAAGGAAGAGAACCCATCTCTATTTCTAGAATGACTTGCAAAGGCTGTCTTACAATATACTAATCTAGATCCTAACTAAGAATGCAGAGGGCAGACAGCTCTTTATGACCCATTTCATCTTGCAGAGCTTCCCCAGTATTAGGGTCAAACTTAAGCATCTGGAGAGAGGGCCCTGACCACACAGGCAGAAGCCTTAGTGCTGGCTTTAAAGGTGTACCATGGGAGAGATGAGAAAGCCCATAAACATAACTGCCAAATGCTGGCACAGGCTATCCCACTGGCTGTCCGAGGGCCCCCAGGTCCCTGTTTTAAATGTGGTAGAGAAAGCCACTGGGCTTGTACCTGCCCTGCCCTATGCGAGCCTCCTGGGCCTTGTCCTAAATGCCACCAAGAGGGAAATTGGTCAGTTGACTGCCCCCGTGCACCTCATGGCGTGGGGACATCAAACAAAGACCACCCTTCACCTAATCTCCTAGGCTTCATGGTGATCATTGAAGACACCCAGGTTCTGACCTGAAAACAGTCATCTCCCACAGGGAACATAGGGTAGCAGTTACAGCTTCAGGGCGATCCCTTTCCTTCCTTTTGGACACCAGGGCCACTTACTCAGTCATAAGGGAGTTTTGGGGTCCCACCTCTCCTTCTCATCTCCCTATTGTTGGGGTTGGGGGACAGCCTTACATACCTCATCAGACCCCATCACTTAATTGTATTTTCAGGGGTATCCCTCTTACCCACGCCTGCCCTGTGCCCCTAATGAGAAGAGATTTTTTTAGCTAAAGTAGGAGCTTCCATTTCATTTGCTCCCCCCATTTGCCTGACCCGAGACTTTCCAGAAGTTCCTCTCCTCCTCCTGCTAGCCACTCAGCCCACTAACTCTGCCAGCCTATCAGGTGGATCCCAAAGTCTAGGACACCCAGAACCCTTCTGTTGCTAATCATCATTCCCCTATTGTTATCCAGTTGCAGGACCCTACTTGGTACCTCACCCAGGCTCAGTCCCCTCTCTCACTCCAGAGCCTTAGGAGACTTAAGCCTATCATTCTGACCTTCTCAGAAAAAAGCTACTTCACCCAACTTCTTCTCCTTTTAACACCCCTATTCTTGCAGTTAAGAAACCTAATGGAACCTACCTCCTGGTTCAAGACCCCTGGCTCATTAATTCTGCCATGGTCTCCCTCCATCCTGTGGTGCCTAACCCTTACACACTTCTTTCCACTATCCCTTCAGGAACCTCCCATTTCTCAGTTCTAGACTTCAGGGATGCTTTCTTTTCTATTTCTCTTAGCCTTCAGTCTCAAAATATCTTTGCCTTCACCTGGGCTGACCCTGACACTCACCAGTCTGTGCAGCTGACCTGGACTGTCTTGCCACAGGGATTCAGGGACAGTTCACACCTATTTAGTCAAGCCTAGCCTCTGACTTGCTCTCTTTATCCCTCTCTGACTCTAAACTCATACAGTATGTACATGACATTCTACTCTGCAGCCTCTCATTACAACTGAGCCAAACTAACACCTCTGCTCTCCTAAATTTCTTATCCAGCTGGGGTTATAGGGTCTCACCTCCAAGGTCCATCTGTCTAATCTTCAGGTCACCTATTTGGGTCTAACCATTACCCCAATCCACAAGGTTATTATTGTAGATAGAAAACATCAAATCCAGTCTCTTGCAGTCTCCTCTACTGAACAGGAGATTCTGTCCTTTCTGGGAATAGCTGGCTTCTTATGGTCCTGGGTTCCATCTTTTTCTGTCATTGCTCGCCCCTTATATGAGGCAGCTCTGGGCTCCCTGCATGAACCCCTCCTTCACCTTGTTACTAAACCCTTCCAGAAGCTCCAACAGGCTCTCCTCCAGGCCCCAGCACTTCATGTCCCAGACTTAACTTGTTCCTTCTCCCTCTATGTAACAGAAAGAGAGGGGGATATGCCCTTGGGACCCTAGGACACCAGCTGAGACCCTCCTTTGCACCCATAGCATACCTGTCAAATAAAACTAGACCTCACCACTTAGGGATGGGCACCTTGCATATGAGCTTTAGCAGCTACTGAGCTCCTTATTCATGAATCAAAGAAACTAACCTTTGGGTCACCCACCACTCTCTTCTCCCACCATAACCAGTCCCAGCTCCTAACTTATAAAGGCTTACAAACTTTACCTCCTTCCCAAGTTCTCTCTCTCCAAGTGCTAATATTTCAAGCCCCCTTTCTCAACCTAATGTTGACTATTCTCCATCTCATTCCTGCACTGAACCCTAGAGAAACTATTACCCCATCCTTCACACATACAGGAGATCACATTGCCTCAGGCCACTTATACCTGGTATACAGATGGCAGCTCCTTTTTACATGAGGGGACCCATAAAGCAGGCTATGCCACAGTGTCAGATACTGGGGTGGTAGAAGCACAGGCGTTACTCGCACACACCACTAACCAACAGGCTGAGCTGATAGCTCTCACCCGTGCCTTCCAATTGGCACAGGACCAATCCTTAAAATGTTTACACAGACTCCAAATATGCTTTTCATATCCTCCTTTCCCATGCTGCTATCTGGAAAGAGCACAGGCTCCTTACAGCAAAGGGAGGATCCATATCTAACTCAGGCCAAATAATGGCCATGCTAAAAGCCTCCCATCTCCCCAAGGCTATAGGAATTATTCACTGCCAGTCTCATCAGACCGACAGCTCCATCATCTCTAAGGGAAATAATCAGGCCCACCAGGTAGCCAGGAGAGCGGCCCTCCAGGGCCCAGACCAACCCCACCCACCACAGGGAATCTGTACAGTACAACCCACATTCTCACAGCCTCTGACACTAGGCTAATTCTCTCCTATCTACACCAGCTCTTTCACCCTAATAGTCTGTCTCTGTCTCAGTTCATCAAAGCCCACCTACAGCCGACCTCTGAGGACTTACAGTTCTTAAGAACTATTACTGCCTCTTGTAAAATTTGGCAAAAGTCAGATCCTAGTTCCAAATATTAGAGCCAACCTTGTCCCACCCACCAGGCCAGGGACTGACTGGCAGCTCGATTTTATCCATATGCCCACTATAAGATGAATTAAATATCTTCTCGTGATCATGGACTCTTTTTTGAGCTGGGTGGAGGCATTTCTGGTTTCTAATAAGGGGACTCAGATAGTCGCTGACCTCCTCCTCAGGGAAATCATCCTCCAATTTGGGATCCCTGCCTCTCTTCAGTCTGATAATGGCCCAGAGTTCACCTCCCGGATTTTCCAGACCCTATCTAAAGCTCTTAACTTTCCTTTGCATTTCCATGTACCTTACCATCCTCAATCCTCAGGGAAGGCAGAACGTACCAACCACTCTTTAAAAAACATTCTTATTAAGATGTCACAGGAACTTCACCTTGACTGGATGAATTTATTGCCTCTAGCTCTTTTCAGGCTCTGGGCCCTTCCCAAGCAACTCCTTTTAATCACGCCATTTGAACTCATGTATGGGAGGCTGGTTCTAACCCGGGGCCTCCTATCCAAGCCTTTGCCTCTCTCTCTGACCACCTGCTCACCCCTTACTCTATCACCTCCATTCTCTACTATGGAATTTTGCTGACCATTCCTTACCCCAGGCATGTGACAGCCCCTGCCCACTGCCAATCCACACTGGGGATCAGGTCCTTCTTTCCCCTCCAGTCCAGCACCCTCATCCCTTTCCCCTCAATGGCAGGGACCCCTCAAAATAATTCTTGTAAACCCCACAGCTGCTAAGCTTGAGGGCTTTTCCCTCTGGATTCACTTGTCTCACCTGAAGCCTTTTACCCCACCCCCAACCCAGGGGAATTCCTCCTCATACACAGTGACACAAACAGGGCCCTGCTCTCTTAAGTTCCAAAGGACACCAGGATCAACCACCTTGTCTCCAATTCCAGAAGAATGGGGTTTCATCCCACAACTGTACTCCATCCCACTGGACTGGGAACCCCATATGTTTTTTTCCTTCCTGATTCCCCCTCCATGTTCTCCTGTCTCTACCAACCATATTCTGCTTCATCAGTTCCCCTCTGTGTCTCTAATAACATATTCAAATTTTTAATTAACTACTCAGTTAACTGTTACAGGACCATCATCAGTCATAGAGCTGGAGGCACAAGGGACAATAAATATACCCAGGCAGAGGTATTCATACCCCCAGACTCAAAAGGGTCCAGACTCTCCAAAAAAAAAAAAACCTTTAATATAACATAACAATTTATTATTTTTAAATGCCCTCAGCACTCAATCACCTGTCTCTCCTGGATACTGAAATAATAAAAGAAAACAGATGCCTTAAGGTTTGTCTCAGATAAAGATAAAAGCCTAATTGATAATAATTTAAAAAGCATGTTCCAGATTTCTCCCTCCCTCTCCCTCTCTCTCTCTCTCTCTCTCTCTCTCTCTCTCTCTCTCTCTCTCTTTCTCTCTCTATCTCTCTCTCTCTCACACACACACACTAACAAATGAAATTCTGATAGCAGAGTACTAAACACTATAATATCAAGGCTACCAGCTCAAGATCTTAAATTGCCTTTGGTTGCTCTTAATATGCTTAAATTTTGTTTCCTTCATAAACTTAAAAATTCTTCTGAGCTCCAGAGCTGGCTTGGACCCACCCAGACAGGTCAGATCCACTTTAGATAAGTATCATTCAAACCTCCCTGGTCCCAAGAACCCCTGTCCCGCACCCTGGGATCCCTCAGGGACCCCTGACCCCTCATCTCACCTCCCCTTTCCTCCCAAGGTAAAATTTTTTTTCTAAACTTCTTCTTCTGCCTATGCAGCACCTTGTCAGATCCAAACAGATCCAAACAGAGATGGACGATTTCACAGGACTAAAAACAGTGGCGAAAACAATTCAGCTCCCTCAAAATGTCCAGCTACCTCAAGAACAGCCCCCGCCCCCACCCCCAAAAATTGACTGATGCCCACCGAGTCAGTTGGAAGCAGTTCCAGGAGACAAGGCACCCCCATTCCCATTCACCTGCCACTCCCAACCCCTTATCTTATAATAACAAAAAGGGTGGAATGTTTTAATCTGTAGCCACTCTCTAGCTGGTTACACGACCTCCCATGTACTGTCCCGGCAGTCAGGCAAAAGTCTGAGTCACCCCAGGGCCTTAAGTCCTAAGTAATCCGTGTAACGCGTGGTCACATAATCTGCATGTAGCATGATCATGTAATCTATGCACATGGATGGTGTGGCTATGTAAGCCCGTAGGCATGGGGGGACCTATAAAAGCAGTTCCCGCTCTCTCTTCCACACTGTTTGTTTCCAGTAGGCCTGTTGCACATCCCCCCTTTCCCTCCCCCAATAAAACTCTTGTAGTGGGTTTCATTGTACCTCATGTGCTCTCTTGTCTGGTAAATAGCACTGCAAATAAATAACAAAGTTACAGTTCCTACAAGGATTACATCCATTAATTTTTTTTATAGTAGGTATGTATCATAGTACAATAGCATGCTTAAATATTAAACTTTCTTTCCCCTATAGTAATAAGCAACATGGACGATATTTGGTTTGTTCTCATCACCTATGACTAGATCATAATAGATACTGATTAAAACTAAAATATATTCAATAATATCCATTAATTGGACTAGAGAATGCATATTACTACTGTGGAAGACTGGTTTGTTTTCCAGCACCTATACCCTGTCCCAGGGATATCTAACACCCTCTTCTGGCATCTGCATGTGATACACAATAATTCAGGCAGATACGTGTAAAACTAAAAAATAAATACATAAATAAATCTTTACCCAAAACATCATTATTATCTTCACATGTCACAACTATTTTAATTTTATGCATGGGCATAATTTATATTAGCTCTTCCTGCTATAAACTATACTAGTTGGCATAATTTGAGCACTTACTTTGGCATTTAATCCTGCCATAAAACTGAATTCTTTTTTAGAAAATCTATTTTTACCCTGGGCTTTTTTGTTAGTAGTTTTCTATTTCTCTAAAGACCCCATTCACAGTAATTGCTTTGTTCTTTTCCAATTCTAGTTTTACATAGCATTCTTGTTTTAAATCCATGTCAAATAAGTGAGCTCACATTTCTTAATTCCAACTTTGGTGCATTTTTACTTTTTTGAGTAAACTTTATTGAAATATAATGAAATGTATTTAGTCTTATAAGAATATAGGGACAGAATATAGTCCCTGCCCAGGCCTGCTCTCCCACAGACCAACAGGCATCCTACTGAGACACTGTGAGACTGTAGCTAACAGACTTCCAGGATTTCTCACTTGAGAAGTGAGTTAACCCAAAGAGGTCTTTGGTGTGACACATCCTGCTCCCTACCCTGTTCTCTGCCTTGTGCCTGGAAATCAGAAAGCCTGGCTGCTGGATCTTGCCGTGAAACCTGGCTCATTTTCTGAAGGCCATGAGAACAGACTGTAGTGGGTAGCCATTCCAGCTTCGATCTGGAAGTTCCAACCCCCATTGAGGCTTTGGTAACTGTCACGCCTACAAGGCAGGGCCAAGAGAGGACCCTGAAGACCTGAGATGTGGATGTGCCGCCTTCTCTTGGTTCCTGGACCCTGGACGCTAGAGGTAGACCTAGGAGAGTTCTCGAGAGAACACCGCCAGACTGCGCTACGTCTTCCCCAGACCCTGTTACCTACCTATCCCTTCATTTGTAAGTTATGCCACTAAATAAACCTCCCTTTTAACTATGTGGAGTGGCCCTAATAATTTCACCAATAACGGACTCCCACTTCCGCCAAGTGGTCTCTGACTCCTCTCCCTGAGAGTCTCACCAGGTCATCTCTGTGGCGTGGACTTGAATTCCTCCCACCTTCTCTGCCACGTGATTGCCCTTCTTTCTGACTGCCCTGGCTTTACTCTTCTTACAAATCCCCTACTCACCAGTAATCTGTCTCTGAGCTTTTTGAAGCCCTCATCCAAAACACTGAGCTAAATTGAAGTTTGATGAGCATATAACCATGTATTTACCCTCACAAGCGGGAATAAAGCATTTCTACCATTCAGAAAATCACCAGTATTCTGCCTTATAACCATTCATCTCCACCTCTGCTCAACACAGCACTGGTTTACTTCACCCCTTTAATGAAAAATCACAGATAAAATGAACCATATGGAACCAGGTGGTACAGATTCAGAAAAAAGAATGTGTTTCGGTGATTCACCCATACACATAATTGTATATATTGATGATTGATTACTTTTTATTGGTGAATAGCATCTTTCCAACTATCCACTATAACAGTGGTTCTTAATCTTCCTAATGCTTCCACCCTCTAATATGATTCTTTGTGTTGTGGTGACTGCCAACCATAAAATTATTTTCATTGCTACTTCATAACTGTAATTTTGCTAATGTTATGAATCATAATGAAAATATCTTATATGCAGGATATCTATATTCTATCACTGTGAAAGGGTGATTAAACCCCCAAACGGGTCATGACCCACAGGTTGAATACCACTGCACTATAATATACTTATACATTCATTAGATACTAGATATCTGTGTTAATTATCAGAGGTGTTAGTTTCCTATTGCTATTGTAACAGAAAGGAACACTATAGGAAATTAAAATAGCACAGACTTGTTATTGGAAAATTCTGGAGATCAGAAGTCCAACATACTGTCCTACAGACTAACACCACAATGCTGCATTTTCCAGTTTCTAGAGTCTGTTAAATATCCTTGTATACTGGTCATCATTCCCCAGAGGTGAAGCTTCCATCACAGCTTCTCATCTCTGGCTTTCCCACCTCCCTTTTACACCTGTAAAGCCTGTACTTAAGTTAGTCTAACCCAGAGTATCTTGGGCAATCTCAGAGGGTCGATTCCATCACATCTATGAAGCCTGTCTATCCAAGCAATCTGACCATTCAGAGGTTTTGGGAATGAAGACAAGAAAACTTTGGTGGAATCATTTTTTTCTCCCCTTATACAAGCTAAATAATATTATAAATGAAATTGTGAGCATTCATGAAAAACATTTTTAATATACATTTAACTTTTTTAATTAGCCCAGCTGTTGAATAGGATGGTAAATGTATATTTAGTGTAATAAGGAAAAGAGTGACAGCTTTCTCAACTGACTGTGTCATGTCATGCCCTGAATGACATTGCAAGATAATTTACTTGCTTCATGTCTTGTCAATACTTAGTATTGTCAAGCCTTCACATTTTTATTTGGTACATAAAAAATATATCACAATTGTAGATTTAATTTGCATTTATTTCCATGATGACTAGCAAGCAGAATAATCTTTTTATGTAACTAATCACACATACAACTCTTACAGTAAAATAAATATATGTTCAAATTCTCACCCATTACAACTGCCTTTTCCATTTTGTATTGTGTACATGTGAGTAAGTTCTCACAATGACATGCTCAATATTGTCTGGAAGTCATTGGTTTTCCTTTTTATTTTCTTAAGTAGGTATCTTTTCTATGCATATAAATGTATATATTTGATGTAATTCAATCATTACATTTAGGCCTGTGGTGCATTTTGAGTTATTTTTCAGAAATGGACTGAGATAAAGGTCAAAATTCATTTCTCTCTGTGGGAAAATTGAGTTCTCTGCATGTCTTATGTGGCTTGGTCCTGGAAACTTGCCTGTGAAAGTGAGAGAATGAAGAAAGAACAGACACACCAACGCCTGTACAGAAAAGCTAGGGTCAGCTGGGCTTTGCACACGCTGATAGAGTGCCACCAACTACTCAATAACTTGGAACTTCAGCACAGGGATGGGGTTGGGTGTAGCTAGTCTCAGTAGGAGGGCCTTGTAGGGGAGTAGTCTCAAGTTTCCCTCTTGGGGAGGTGGGAAATTTAGTTGTTAATTTTTGCACACACTGCTCAATCAGTGGTAAACACTCCTGTTTGCTAACACCATCAATAATATACAATTGTTGGGCCATTCAGAAGAGAATGTAAGGATGTGTTCTCCTATGCCTCAGTAATTACTTAAAATCTGTTGCTTCTTATTATTTTCCAAAAGATTTCATACTCTTTTGTTCATGAACAGCATGGCCTTGCATCCCTCAAGTTGGTGTTCTCAATGCTTTCATCCCTGATTTTCTGGCATGGAGTCTTCCTTCTTCTTCAGAGGCCTCTCCTCACAGCAGACCACCTTGTCCTGTGTAGAGAAAGGTCTGCTGCCATCCCATTTGCAAATGGTGCTCTGCACTTTGGTTCTTATCTCTGTTGATTTATCTCTAGTCTCTCATTTTGACAGAATACTTTTCTAGGTAGTTGGTAAATGAGATTTGGGAAGCATGGTTCCTTACAGGGAGTGGGAGCTGATGTCCCCCCACTTCTTCTTAGGGAATAAAGAATGTTCTACTTTCCTTTCTGTTATGATAATAAGCACTTGAGTCAAAAGTAAGTTGGGGAAGAGAGGGCTTAATTGACTTACACTTTTGGGTCACAATCTATCATTGAGAGAAGGCAGGACAGGAACTCAACACAGGAACCTTAAGGCAGAAACCATGGAGGACAGCTGCTTGCTGGAAAGATGTCTCCCTCATAAGTTCATTCATAGATTCAGGATTAGCTGACTTTCTTCTGTAGCCCAGCCAGGACCACCTGCCTAGGGTTGTGCTGCCCATAGTGTGCTTGGCCTACTTCATCAATTAATAATCAAGATAATTTCAATACAGACATGCACACAGGCTAAATCTGATCTAAGCAATTCCTGAAAGGGCGCTTTCCTCTCAGAGGACTCTAGGCTCTATCAAATTGACAGAGCTAAGGAGGACAGTGAGTTTCTTTCATATTGCTTTATTTTTCTTTTCCTTTTTAATTTCATGATGTTGCAAATTAGAAGATTTTAACTTGTATCTGGGTATGTCCAATAACTTAAAGAGGAATTATTGGATGCAACTTCAGGAAGCACTCCATAGATGAGTGAACATGGCGGCTGAGCACTCCAGATATGCACCTGTGTCTGCTGAAAAATATATAACACTGGTATGGGGATGGGAACTACAGAAGTCACTTAAAGAATGATACAATCGTGAGAATGGGGAACACACACTAAAGGCAACAAAACAAAACAAGATAAAATAAAATGTTAAAAGAAAGAGGGTATCCTTATTCCTGCTGATACCACAAAACCATCTGACCAGACCTGTTCCATTGCATTCACAAATACAAGAACCACTATTTGTACTATAGTTTAGATGGGAAAGAATACTAGCTTGTTTATTTAGCACAACTTTTTGGAGGGATGGTTGTTGTTTGTTGCATTGCAAAGCATAAACTTCTTGGCCTCATAAGTGCTCCATAAGTTTGCTACCACTGAGATTTATCTACCTCCAGAACTATCATTAAGTGTCCATCTGGGAAAAGTGAATAATTTTAACAATTTACTTTTTAGAATTTTAATTAAGTCTTTAAGAACTCTGCATTATATTTTGATCATATTCACTCCCTCCTCAACCTCCTCCTAGTTCCATATCCCCACCTTACACTCATCCAACTTTGTGTCCTCATCTTTCCTTTAAACTCATGGAGTCACACTAATGCTGCCTATGTACGTTTAAGTGTGGAGCCATCCTTTGGAGCATGTTAGTCCTACTGGGATCCACACCTTTAAAAAATAACTACCTCACTCTCTCTCTTCCTGCAGCTCTCAGTTACTAATTGCTCCTCAGACGGAGGTGAGACTTCATGCCCACCTCTGTCCTCCACGCTGAGATTTTGTGTGGCCGGAGCTTGAACAATCTTATGCATGCTGTCATAACCACCACGAGATCATACGTCAAATTGCCCATTGTATCCAGAAAACACTGTCCCCTGGCTCTTACTGCCTTTCTGTTCCCTCTGTCACGAAGATCTTGAACCTTGGGAAGTGCAGCATGGACGTGGATACTATTGACTCTCTTGCTTCTGTTATTTAGGGGTTCAGTGTCAGACTGTCATATGCCACTCACGCTTTATATCCTAGTTTAACAAACTGCTAATGCTCAGCCTGGTGAACCATGGTGACTTAAATCCATTCCTCACAGCAGCAGAAAACACCTGAATGGATAGCCAGGCCTCGTTTGCCGATATCTGTTGCTACCTACTGAATATAATGACATGTTGAGACCTTGGCAAAATTTCTGAGCTCTTCAACACTTAAAACACCTCTACTCCTTTCTCATGCTGGGTCACCACTTTGGGTGGCTGAAGAATACTGGACTGTGTAGACATATACATTTACTTTTAGGACACAGGGTTAATGTGGGTTATCTATGTAAGGATGATTTCAAGCACAGTGGGAAGTTACTTTCTCTGACGGAAAATTTCAGGATCATTTAGTTTTTCTCAATGTTTTAGAAATTTCCAAGGGTGTGTCTGAGTGTGAGAAATTTCGTTTTGCTTTGTTTTCTTCATTTTCCCAGACATTCAGTGACAGGTAACAAGAAGCTCTGTGTGGCTCTGCAGCACAGAGACAGTGAGTATCTCCTCCTGCTTCTTAGACAATCTTCTCTCCACTTTCTTTGTTCTCTATATCTAATTGTAAGATACTGGACCTTTGGATCAATTCTAAAGTTATATGATTTCTTTTTATGTTTTGACTCAGCTTTTATTTCTCTAGATTTAGAAAAATTTAGATATAGACAATGTTCCTATTTGTTTTCTTAATTCAACAGTTGCATTTTTGTAATCTGACACCTCTTTCTCATACTGTCATAGTTGATTTTTACGGCATCTAACCCTACTCTGATGGGCTAAAATATGTTCTAATGTATTGTAGAAGAAATTCTAAAAGGTCTTAGCCAAATACAGAGTTAAAACCTAAGAGATCAGAGCAAGAGCCACGACTCTCTTTAGCTTACCACTCACTGTCATCCTTCCCCAGAGAGAGAGAGAGACATTCTTCCTGTATGTCTTACGTTTTATTGCTTTCCTGTTCTGCCTTCTCATTGGCTCTAAGCCCAGCCACATGACTTCCTCATCACTTCCTGTCTATACAGACCTCCTGGTCTCTATGGTTGGTACTGGGATTAAAGACTCAAAGGTCACCGTGCTTGGCTGTGTCCTTGACCACACAGATACTCTGCCTGCCATGTGATCGGATTAAGGGCGTGGGCTAACACCACCTGAATTCTGTTCCTGGCTTGCTAATGACCTCTGATCTCCAGGCAAACTTTATTTATTAACATACAAATAAAATCGCATTTCAGCACAATTAAAATATCACCACATTTCCCCATTATTGTAATAAAAAGAAAAAAGTTATAACTAATATAAGAAAAACTGTATACAATAAGTACATTAACTATATACAATATATACAAGCAATAAATACCTAAACAATGTCTAGTCCATTTGCATTTGATAAACTCAGAGAAAATATTCCATTATCTATCCTATTTTGATAAGTCCAAAATGTATCTGATCTGATTCACTTTCTATCCTAACTTATATTACTAACAGAGAACTATCTTATAATGTCTTTCAAATGTATACACTTACACCTCCTTAGTGAGTTTCTTTTCTGAAATTCTTAACAAGGAAAATTATAACTATAACTACTAATTTTTAACTATAACTATAACTATCTAATCTTTAACTATAACTATAACCATAACTATATAATCTTCAACTATAATTATAACCATAATTATCTAATCTTCAACTCCCTCAGACACCAAAGAAGGAAATAATGTTACCTAATAAAAGAGGAAGTGCAAACAAGCAACTTCCAAAAAAAAATGTGAGTTGACAGAAAGAGCCAGTTTCCTGGACAGTCACCCGAGGTTACTCCACAATGTTGGGGCATCATCTTCAGCCTATAGGCTTGGAGTATCTGACAGACTCATTTGTGAACTAGGATGTACACAAGGTCAACAGTTGGACCTCACATTTGGTGAGAGTAGTCCATGTACCAGAAACACCTGAATTTCACTAGTGTCCTGTCATGATTCAGGATTTTAAATTCTGGAAATTGTTGATGTTTTTGGAATTCAGCTGTCCATTCTTCTTGGCTTGTGGGTGGCTTCATCTCTTTTATTAAATGCCAGTCTACCATTGAGAGGTTAGACTCCATCAGCTTAGTTACTCTTTCAAGAATAACTGTTTCAGCTACTGTTCCACTACACATCAGAAGCCATCAGTCCACTGTCTGTTCAGCTACCTTTGAAGAAAGGGGCACTGTACCTTTTCCAGATTGTAAAGGCCACTTCAGAGATGGTGCCATATTGTCCCGGCCTCAGTGGATGCCTGTTGCTAAAGCCACAACCACACTTGTCTTGGCAAGAATCGGTAGTCCTTTGTTTCGTGTCCTGTCTGTATGTTTGTCGGTGTGAAGGTGTCAGATGCCAGGAACTAGAGTTACAGACAGTGGTGAGCTGCCATGTGGGCGCTAGGGCTAGAACCTAGGTCCTCTGGAAGAACAACTAGTACACTTAACCCCTGAGCCATCTCTCCTGCCCCAAATTCTAACATATTTATGTAAATATTAATTAAAGGTACTTTTAGTGCTATTGATGTAAAGTATTTTCTATTTCTTGTTTACCTTGAGAAAACTTAAAAAAAAACTTTTGATTTGTTTATTAAGTAGTTTATCTTTTATAATTCTAAATCATTGCATGCATTTTATGGTTGCTATTTATTAGTTAAAATAACTGAAGATTAGCTACCATTCAGGTGTTTCTTGCTGATACAAGAAATGGATATCCTCCTCATACCTTAGTGCCTGTCTCCTTAGTAGTTTATTCAGTGAAAAGGATGAGTAGTGTATGTGATACACGGCAGTCAGACACTGGGTCCAAATTACAGAAGGAGAATCCTAGCACCCACACTTAAAGGTCTTCCTCATCCTGGGTGCCTGTTTGACGTTACTACAGGATAACTTTTCAGTTTTGACTTACAGTAAATAACAGCGGTTCCACTCATTGAGCATGAAGCTTGGAGGGACAAAGGTATGCCAGCAGGAGTGGCTATTCTGTAGAAACCTGCAGTGATTTCCCAGTATTTGGTTCCTTTACTTTTTTCTTTTTTATTGATGTCTCTTAACTCTTGGTTAACAATGAAGTCAGTCTCTCTGGAGTTCCATTGGGGCAATTTCTGCTGCCATGTTTGTACAATTAAACCACCACTTCCTGTTTCAGTACTGATTCTCCTTCTACATTTCAGCCCTATACAACCCTCTCTTGCCTGGAAATCTATAAAACAGTTTCCCATAAACTTTTAAAAGTAATTCAATTATTGAAACCAATTATATAATTTAAAATAAAAGCTTTTTAGAAGCCTGTCAACTACTTGATAAGTACAGTATTTGAAGGAACATCTTCTCTTTTTAGTTTATTTAAATGATAATTCTCTAAAAAGTGTTTGCATTTTCAAAAAGGGAAGATACATTTAACTTAACATAATTGATAACCCTATCCATACAACTATAATAAAATCTTTTCTTCTACTTTTGTATTTGCCTTTCCTTGAGGAATAGGTTTGGCTTATTATGATAAATTCTGAAATTAAAAATGCACTAAAATTTCGTATGAAACACCTGGAAACAGGTGAGCAGGAGCTGATACGCAACTCTCTCGCTCCTGATCTTTGAAAGCACAACAGACACTAGGAAATTTAAGAGGTCAGTATCTCTGGCCAGCCAATAATTTAAATCTGTGAACATAAGCTCCATGTTGCTCTGGCTCTCTCTGCTTTAAACCTTTAGTATTTGCAGTAACCTTTCCATCTGAGATCCCTGTTCCAAAGCAAATCAGTTCTGCCACATCTTCTGTTTGTCCAGTCATCTTCTTTTACCCCTGTGCCTCAAACCTACTCTGTAAATCTGGCAATGCACTTTTCCCTCTGTGCACACATTTGGTCTTAAGGTTCACAGATACTTGAATAGCTTTTTGTTCTGTCCTAGTCACCCAATCATTCTGTTTTCTTCTTGGTACTCTCACTGTACGGCTTACAGTTCCTGATGCTAATTATGTGGAACTAACTGAATATTTTCAGTGTAGATAACCATTTTCATCATCTGTTGCTTTCTTTTGTCTGCTGAAAATGGATGAGCATATCTATCTACCCACACTGACGATGGGAGACTGAAAGCTTCCTTGACCGTGTAGATGAGTTTTAACACTTTTCCTTGCCCACAGCGAGTCTACTCCGTCATCATGGTTCGTGTCCTGAACCCCATCACCGCTCACTTGTCTTAGGTGAAGACTGAGGTCATGTTATAGAAAGAAGGTCACGATCCATTCCTATCTTGACGTTGCATCTGCCTGCACTTGCCAATATCTCTTCCCCCTCTTCAATCACAGCATAGGTAGCCACTCCTTTCTTCAATGTAGAGTCCAGGAATCCAGTCTTTCCTCAGTCTTCAAGAACATGAATCTTTCAACTATTATCCCCTTGAGGAAGCCCATTATCTCCTTGTAATCTCATTTATCTTGTTATTTTTAAGCATATTGAATGATTTCCTATATTAGAACAAATAAGTTTCTATGACCCTATGTGCTTAGCTCTCTCTTAGGATTTTATTTCCTTTCACTCTGATCCTAATTTGCTACATTGCTTGACTCATTGTCTCTACTCTCTCACGTCTTCAACTTACCAATAAATGCTTTTCTGTCCTTCCGTCAAAACTAACAAGGGCACCTGGAACGGAAGCTGTTAAACCTAGCAGTTAATTCATTTTTCTCTTGACTTCCACAGCACTTGGGATTGTCAATCTTTTTCTTTTTCTTTTTTTTAATTTTGCTGATTGGTCCCCTTGGTACAATCATTTTACTTTGCAACAAATTTTGGGGCAGAGTCTCACGCAGCTGAGGCTGGCCTCAAACAGTAGCAGAGGATGACCTTGAGTTTCTGATCACTCTTCTTCCACCCTTATTCTGCTTCGAGCTGTCCACCACTCCGTCTCCACATGCTGGAGGTTGTACCACCATGCTCAGTGTATGCATGCGGTGTCAGGTGCTTCGTGTGTCCTAGTCAAGCATTCTACAACTCGGTCTTCATCCCCAACCCCATTTTACTTTCCCTGGTCATTTTCTTGTTGCTGTTGCTGTGTTTCCTAAGGAGGCCTATCTCCCTCTGTTTACACCTCTGATTTTACAGACTGAGTTTTTTTTTTTTTTTACGAGTTTTCTAATACTTGTTCATGTATTGTACTCCACAATTTTGTGTTCCTACCTACTGTGGTGATATTGTGTTCCCCAAAATATTGTGCACCCTAATAAATTTATCTGGGGTCAGAGAATAGATAGACATAGAGGCCAGAAAATGGTGGCACACATGCCTTTAATCCTATCACTTGGGAGGCAGAGATACATCTGGATCACTGTGAGTTTAAAGCCACACTGGAAACAGCTAGGCATGGTGACTCACGCCTTTAATCCCAGGAAGTGATGGCAGAAAGCAGAAAGGTATTTAAGGCGTGAAAACCAGGAACTAGAGCTGGTTAATCTTTTAGGCTTTTGAGCAGCAGTTCAGCTGAGATTCATTTGGATGAAGACTCAGAGGCTTCCAGTCTGAGGAAACAGGATCAGCTGAGGAAATGGCAAGGTGAGGTTGGCTGTGGCTTGTTCTGTTTCTCTGATCATTCAGTGTTCACCCCAATACCTGGCTCTGGGTTTGTTTTTATTAATAAGACCTTCTAACAATTCTTGCTACAACCCTCCCAATTTTAAGAATGTTTACAGGATATTAACTTGGTCTCATACCTCCCTTTCCTACTATGCTCTATGTAGAAGCCCTCCCTAAAACCTCAAGTTCCCTGTATTAGCTTCAGGGATTCTGAGGTCTCTCTTGCTCCTACAGCTAAGGCTCCACAAACAAAAGAATCCTGTCTGTAGTATCATTTCTCCAACATCCAGACTCAAGCCTGCGTACTGTAAGCACTAAATACATTTTTGTCTGAATAAAGGGAATAGTGTGTCCTATCTCAAGGTGTAACTCTGCCATCCAAGTACTTGGCAAACCTGGAGTTTACGTCTACTTCTTTCCCCACAACACTGAGCCATGTCGACCCTAAATTCTTCATTTTATATTTTCAGCAGTATTCTGGTGGTCTCCCAGCTCCTTCTGTTTTTACTTCCTCATTTCCATTCTTCATATTGCTACAGTCATCGTTCTAAAATCCAAGTATATTTGTGTCCTTCTCGTCTTAATTCTTTCCAGTGGTTGTACATGGCTTCAGTTAAAGTTCAAACAGCATAAAAGAGAGGCATTTAATGGCCGCTGCTTTCCTTCCACCCATGTCTCACTGATTATTTTCCTCGTAACAATTCTGTGTTGGAGCGTGCCACACCAACTAATCTTACCTCTGTTCTCTTCCACTTCAGGACATTGCTCATGGATCTCTGCCTGGAATATCAAAACGCTTTTCCAAGTCACAGCTTGGTGCTCATGCTCTATGCCTTTGCATGACTACTTCCTTCTCACCTCCTAGACTGGAATGCAATCCTTTCTTATTCCATGTAGCTCCTCTTCTTACCCTTCACACTGTTGACATGGTGACTTTCTTTAACTGGCACTCTTCCCTAGGAAAGGTTAAGTCCCTTCAATGCACAAAGGGCATCTTATTTTGTCTGTCTCCTCCTGTGTAGTAGAGTGCTCCGTAAGCACACACAGAATGAATTAATCCCATCTTGGCTTTTGTTCTTACTTACAGTCCGATTCTTACTGATGAAACATCCACTGTTTTGGATTAATTTCTTGCATTTCACTCTCACTTTCCACATAAGCCAGGGTCACGGAAGATTTGCTTAATGCAGGAAATGAATAGAATAAATGTGTACATAGATTGCATGCCATGGTAATTAAATCATTAGTGCCGAACACTGGCATCGAGCATAGAGCACGTTAACATATGTTTTTGTTTGTCAGAAGCAATAAGTAAAGATGAAACCTAGTAATTATAGGCTGCATAAAAAATGAGTTTTCTGGGTGGTCTTCCATAAGTCTGGAGGAAAAGGGAACAAAAGACAAACATTTGCCAGTATTCTCCAGATTTTTGCAATAGCTGCACTGAGAACTGCAGCCCAATTCCGTGTGTGATTTCTAAGAATCAGGCCAGTGGTGCTTCCGTATATGCAACTCTATTCTTTCAAACACTCACCTGCCAAAGCCTTCCCAGCTTCTCCTCAGTCTATGGTCAAGAGCCACTGACTTCCTTCCAGCTCCATAGGACCCTCCCCTGCAACAGTGGCACTGGAGTTGGCATATGTTAGTTCAAAATTTTATTCCTATCAATTTGAACATTTTTTATAACTTCTGAATCTATTTACAGTGAAATACCAAATCATGAATAGTGTTTTTTGATACATAAAACAACTACAACAATAACAAAATACTTACTATTGACATTTTTCTCATACATTGAAATCAACAATCTTGCCTCAGGACAGACATTAGTGTTGGGGGGAACCAAAACAGCTTGACCACACAGCTGCCTTGACAGGCTTAGAGGCCCAGACACTGCTTCAGGCAGGCAACACCTGGACCTAGGAAAAGCCATAAGCTGACCCCACCCAGTGGGGCCTGCATCTAAGAGGAAATACCTGACATTCCAAACATTCCCTATACCCCTAGACAAATGTCAGCCAACCAGGGTCCTGAACCCTGGAAATCCCTTCACCCCAACCTCTGCTATGATAAAACCCCCACCCTGCCTGGGCTCAGGGCTCTCTGCTCTCACCACTGCACTGGACAGAGAATCCAAGCTCTGAGCTTGAAAATAAAGGCTCTTTGTTTTTACATATGGGATTATGTCTCCATGGTGGTCTTTTGGGGGTCCCCATGATCTGGGCATGACATTGGTTGGTCTATAAGTGCTCACTCCTAGGTAACATAGTTCTCATTCTCTCTCATAGGCAGAAAAAGCAGCCCTCCACACTCATTTCCACTAAGTCGAAGTTTCCTTATAAATAGAGTGGACTGGACTACTGAATTAACATAAGCACCTTCATAGTGGAAGTAATAGCTTTGCCTCCACCCAGTATGCCTTTAAAGAACAAATCTATTAATATTTATTTTAAAATAACAGGAGTCTGATATATGTGTTCTTTGAGAGTGAGAGGAAAAATATTACCACATGAAATATACAAAAGCAGTAAAGGAGCTGATAAGATGGAAAAGCATGGTAAAGACACTATGACTGTCCATACTCAAGAAATTGAGAGCAATGTTTGTAAGATCTAACAAAGAGAGTTCAGGGTACAGTGATCTAGACCCAGCCTAGTTTTGACTGTTCTAACCCTAATTACATTTCTTTGATAAGCGCATGCCCCCATTTAAATCTCCAAAACAGGGCTGATAAGATGGCTCCACAGTTAAAAATCCATGATGAAAAGAGATAACTCGTTCCCAAGGATTTGCCTCTGATTTCCATACATGTGCCATTGCATATGTGGCCCTGCACTCAGTACACATCACACACACACACACACACACACACACACACACACACAGAGAGAGAGAGAGAGAGAGAGAGAGAGAGAGAGAGAGAGACTCAGAGACACTAATAAGAAGAAGAAAATTAAATTTTTAGAACATGACTTCTGTTCTTTTTGAGCTGGAAACACTGCAACTGTGTTTGACTGGCTATTCCTGTAGCTTTGAGGATCATCACCCAAGGCATGGAGAGAGTAGGGTGTAAACTCCATTTATTCAAGGCAAAGTTTCCTCCTGTTTTATTCCATGATTTAACAAGTTCTGGCTCCATGCAATATAAATCACGCATGACACCTCTTCTACGACAGCAGTATGAGGGTGAGCTGGGACCCTAGGAGAGTTGTAAGGGGATTGGATGGTTCTGTGCTGCAGACTTGAGCAGCTGCTTGGTGGTGGCAATAGCAGCTGTTAGGAAGACATGCTTCTCCCTCCAATGTGCTTGCCTTGCTCTCCTGTCCCCTTCCTTGTCAATAGCCAGTCAACATTTATTGATTGTGCAGAGAGTCAGGGCATGTTTTTCCGTTGCAAGCTTATCCATCTGCCCGTCTTCTTTTTGCTCACATTGTCTCTCCAGGGTCGGCTTTTGTTTCTATACACATCTTTTGATCTTCCTCCTTTTCCTCACCATATGGCAATTCTGATATGTATCTCTTTTGGTTAGAAGTAGATGTGAAACAGAAGGAGAGGGTAGAGAGGCCCAAATGGAAAAACAAAACAAAAGATTTAGAAGACTTAACAAAGGAGTGGTTGGCTCAATAAATACAACTTTCTGCAGCATGATCCCAGACACGTGACAATTAAGCCGCTGTTTCAAAAACAAGGAAAAATAATGTTCACAAATATAAATTTTACCTACAACAAGTGTCTCCAAGTCTCTTTTACCTGTCAACATTAAACAATTCAATCTGGCATCTTCCCTTCTACGCCAACAAAGCCGATTCTTTCAAGTCACAAGTGAGTTCCACATAACAGATCTGTAGACCACAGTGACTAGCCTTCCCAGCAGCGTTTGAGACTTGCAACCACACCTTTTCCAGGAAGTGCCACCTGGCTTTTGTGACTTACTACTCTTCAAGACGCCCTTCCCCCACTTCTGTACAACCACATCTTTTCCCAGTTCCCTCAGCAGCTCTCCATTTTGGCCATCTGACCTGAAAATCAAAGTCCCGGGCTTTCCTCCATCTCTGCCTAATCCTGCCTAACTGATAGTCAGCTTTCTGCCTTCCTGCAGTCCACTTGCTCTCAGTTGCCAAAGGTTCCTCATTAGCTGTGATTTATCTTTTTGGGCAAAAGACTTTGTATCTTGCTGTTGTCTCCAAAGCTCTATTTGAACTTAGATTGAATAAAACCAAATGCTCAAAGGACTCCCAACAACCCTTTCCCATTCAGTTGTCTCACGCTCGGAAACCAGCTCCTCCCAGTTATCCACATGAGAAACCCAAATAATCCTTGATTAGTTTCCTTCAGTTCCTATGTGGAATGCTTCAGATGTGGGTCATTTTTCCTTCTGGAAGAGTAAGTCAGTTCTCCTCCCCAATAATCATTGCTAATCTCTGGGTCTACAAACTGTCATCTACATCCCAGGAGATGTGGGCAGTTTTCTAAGCAGCCTCTTCCATTTGGGCCCTCTCCATTTTGCTATTCAGGTAGTACTTATAATAAACTTTGAAATATTGGACCTGAACCAGCTCCTTTGACTTAGGGGTTATCCGGCTCTCCTATTCTCCTATTGCACTTGCTATGTGCCCTATTCTCCTTTGCTTGTCTCTAAGTTCTTCACAGAAATGTCCCTGCTGATCTTCCTTCTTATGGTCCACAATCATTCTGTTCCAGAAGACCTTTGAGCCTATTCTCTACCCATGTTGTTTCCTGGATCTAGTGAGGCTTTTCCTCAACTTTTTATACCTGGATAGCACAGCTTCCAAATGTCACTTTCTTTAATAATCCAATCTAAATTGGTTTATCATCTATCTCTTTCTAGTTTGGATCAAACTAATTTTCTTCATAGAACTTACCACAACCTGTGTTTTAACAGCCATACATTTAATCAGTTAAGAGTCATAGAAACAGGAGCTAGCTGATGATCTGACAAGAATCCCTTAAAGGATTTGCCTTCCCTATCCCTTACAAAGAGAAGCCCAGGGTTGTGTTTACACCATTATCTATATACAGTGTGACTGTGGAGCCAGAATAGACACTGGGAGAATTTTGAATATCTGGAATCAATTATTTGAGAGAAATGAAGGCAAAGAAGGAAGAAAAATTAGAAAGAGGAGCAAGAATTATAGTGTATGGGCAACATGGAGGACTAAAGAGAAAATAAATGCAATGTATAGATATAGATATAGATACAGATATAGATATATAGATATATGTATAAAGAATTAGGAAAATGAAGCTTGGACATATTTTAATATATATTCTGGAATATCTGACCAAGTGTCAGAGGATGAAAACATCACTTTGAATTAATGTTAACAATACTGCTAAAAATCAATTTTATAGGGTTGTTCAATCCAAGATGTACATTCAATTTAGTTTAAGGTAGATTAGAATTAGGGGAAATCCCTGGACTTTTTTGGAGGAAATACCACAAGTTAGAACATTTTCCCTCTCCAGATGGAGATCTGTTTTAAGTTACTAAAGGTGCAGGACAACAAAGGAGTGATGGAGGGGGGTAGCTGGCACTGTGGATGACTAGCTAATGGCTAATGTCCAGTCTGCACAACCAAGACATTTGGAGGTTGATCCAGCTCAAATGCAGACTCTTCTTAGACTAAAGTGGGTAGGTCATTCTTCAAGATCTCATACAGCAGCCAAGGCACTAGCTTGAGTAACTAGCACACGGCCCTTTACAAAGAAAATTTCATAAATGTTTGATTTTGTGAGGAGGTAGTGGAGGTGGAGAAAGGATTCTGGTAAACATTCCCTTACTCACTGAGAAGGGCAAGAAGAGACAGTTTCTTTGAAAGTTTACAGCGTCTGGTGTTAAGGCCATAAACCAGCCACCACTAGGATTCAAAGCGATACTGAGAAGAAAGCAGAGGCAAGGGGATTTATAGAGAGAGAAGACTCATTACTAGAAGCCAACCCTAGCGCATGCGTGTTTCAGACCTCCATAAAAGACATTAGCCAATTGAAGTCTTTAATTTTTCTGACATGGAAAACATCCTAGCTATTGCTATGCCCACTACTGGTGTTGGGAGGAAAATCATATCAGTAAGGTTTTATTCCTATAGTAAACTTGAGATTAAGGCTAGATGATGCACACCCAAGCCATACATGCTTGAAGCCTTTGGGTTGCTGTGAGGAACAAGAGCTATGGCTGCCAGCCTCCACTCACATTGGTGTAATCTTTCCTATATGCCAATCAATAACAACCTACATTTAAAATTCTTTTTTCTTAGAGTTTAGTATATTTATTTAAGAATATCTTTTCATTTTATATACCAACCACTGTTCCCCCTCCCCCCCCTCTCTCACTTCCCCACTCCTCCCCCCACCCCCCATTCACTCCTCATGGGGGTAAGGCCTCCCTTGGATAGTCAACACAGACTGGCATCAAGTTGGGGTAGGACCAAGCCCCTCCCCCCTGCATCAAGGCTGATAAGGCATCTCACCATAGGGAATGGGCTCTAAAAAGCCAGCTCATGTACCCAGGATAAGTCCTGGTCCCAGTGCCAGGGGCCCCACAAACAAGTCATGGTACACAGCTGTCACCCACATTCAGAGACCCTAGTTCAGTCCCATGCGGACTCCCCAGCTAAATTCAAACTTCTACTGAGATGTTTTTGTTTGTTTCATTGTTATTAGTGAAGAAAAAATGCAAAGAAATACGGAAGTTGAGCAGCATTCATCAATTAATTCCTCATTTAATAAGCACATAATATCTACCGTTGGCTAATTGTAAGACATTACATGAATAATACCAATGTAATTATAGTAACAACAGAAATGCTAAACATGGTAATATAGCTTTATAGCATTCCATTGTGTGGTAGGCATTAGTCTAAGTAACCTCAATGTATTTCCTTTTTCAATCTGTGAATGATGTAGGTGAGCTTCCAATCATTATTGATAAGCAAGCTGATGCACGGGGCATTGAGCGACTTATTCCAGATGATACTGCCATTAAATGAAAGCCTATTTGAACAAAATGATACAAGCCCTATAAAAAAGTAGCGCTTTTACACACTTAGGTAAATTTCCAGGTTTTAGAGAACGATAGATAAAAGAGGATGATGGAAGTGAAATTTGCATTCACGATGATTAAAACTTACTGTGCTCTCTTCGAGTTCAGCCAGCAATAAAAATGCTTGCTTATATTTCTTAACACAATAGAGATGATGTCTCTGACATGCCATTCATTCCACAATGTTTTTCTGACTGCTGGTAATTTGTTACCATTTTTTTAGGCACTGTAATTTTACATGTATGTTACCCCAAACCAGTTCCAATTGTCAAACTACATTAAAATGACAGGGGCCATGCACAACTAACACTTTTGAGTATTAAATATGTTCATCACTAATTTATCCCATAAGAGGATGATGTATGTTTCATTTAAGGTTTTAATTATATGAAAGGTTTTATTCTTCCTCTTTCCATAGACATGCAAAGCAATGTTCACCACTAGAGACTTAAATCTTTTGTAAAACTTTGTAAAGTGTTAATGGTCTTCTAAGGTCTCCCTTCTTCATGTCTGAGTTACAATCTAGAAAACCAGTCTAGAAAACACACTATGGGCATGCAAAAAAAAAGTCAAAATTGTCTCATTTCTTAATGATTAATGGGGTGGGGGAGATATTTCCTTTCATGCCGGCACCTGTATACATGATCTTGTACATTCCTAATAAAATTCATTGGTCCAAACACACACATCAGCAAAAATGATTTTAGAGCAGGGCTACTTGTGAAAAGAAAGGGGATTTGGGAGAGAGGGATGGGACAGAGATGGTAACATGGATTAGGGAGTGAATATGATAGAAATTCATTATTTACACATATGAAAATTTCATAATATAATTTATTATTATGCATAATTAATGTGTATTAGGTTAAGACATTTAGAAGGCGCATTTCACATGCTAACAGAACTAGCTCTCTATGCAGTTTAAGCTGGGACAGCACATCAATTTAAGGTTTATGGACTTCCATGAAGAAAGACAATGCATTAGAATTTCCCTTAAGTTTCCCTTCAGACATGCTGACTATAGCATCCCAGTCCCTGAAAGTGGATGTGACTGCATCACTTTCCCAGCTGCGGAAACACGTAAACACGTTGGTCGTCTGTTCCAGGAGGCTTTCCAAGCATCCCTGCCAAATCTGCTAATGTAGAAAAATGAAACAAAGAAAAACTTAAAAGACCCCACAACAAGCTTGGGATGGGAACACAAGGATGAAGGAAGAGTAGGAGGGACTGAAGATCAATCCATCATCATTCACAGAACAATACACAGGAGGGAAAGGGACTTTCACATACAAGAAATACAGTCAAGTGTTTTTTAAATGGAGAAAAACCCGGCAGTTTTAAATTACAGGAGATTTTTCTTTTGTTTGTTTTATTTTCTGCATTTCATTTTCTTTTTTTTTGCATATTGATACCACTTAATGCTACATTTTCCAGAACTACATATAAAAGGCTGTAGTTCTGAGACTCCAAAGAGGTTCTTAGAACTATAAGTCACTGAAAGATGAGTTAGGACTGGTGGGATAGGCATTTGTTGAGGTTAATGTGAAAAGTCACTCTTGACAACATAAGAGGTTCCCTCATAATTCACATCACCATGCTAACATGCAGGAGACTGGACACTTGTCTCTCCTGTGATCTCAGTGTCTCAATCTCATTCCCACACTCCAATGAAGAGGACGCTGCTGCCTAGTTAAAGGAGGTCATGTGGCATACTCAGACTGTGATTTTCAGTCTAATCTCTGCTACTTCTAACAATTCCATTTGACCAAGTTCAGTTTCATGAGATTTCAGTTTTCTTATACATAAAGCATCAACCTCCTTAAAAAAGCTAAAGAAACGAACATCTGAATGAATGAACAAAAGCACATGGACTAGCGTGTCCTCAAAACTCCTTGTTAGCCCTTGTTCCTTTCTCTCTTCCTTTTCTCTATCAGAATTTAATACCCTGATCTTAGAGTGGTAAATAACACAATGACCAACTAAAAGTATGCTTACTTGTTATCATTATTGTGTATGCCTGTGTGTGCCTGAGGGAATGTGGTTATAGATGTCACAGAGAACGTGTGGAAGGTTAGAAGACAATTTGGTGGAATTGGCTTTCTGTTTCCACATTTACCAGTGTTCCAGGTACTCAAGTTGCAAGGCTGGCTTGGCAGGTGTCTTTACTCACTGTGCCACCTTGACAGCCCAAGGTAACAAAGTTTTATACTAGTTTCTATTACGATTATTCCTTTATCCACATTATTCCATCAATCATAAAAGTAGTTCCAATGTCTCCCTTATGTTTCAGAAAAGTGAGGCTCAGAAAATTCTAACTTATTTTAGACCATTTATTTGGCAATGTGTACTGAGGGTTTATTACATTCTTGCTTGACAACAAGAGCCAGAGACACAAAGATAATTGTGCTAGGTTTTCGCCCTCTGTGTGGTCCTGCTCTGGTAAAGAAGAGGAATAGGGGATAGTGTAGATTCCTGGAACAGTAAGAAGCTATTATGTTTTAGATGTAAACTATTCCCCCAAGGGATTATGTACTTGACCACTTAGTCTCCAAGTGGTGGCAATGTTTTCTGAGGTGGTCACACCTTTAAAAAATGGAGCCTAGCTGGATGAAGTGGTATCAAGGTGTATATTCTGGTTTTTACCTGTCCAGCCTCTATTTCCCACACCACTGAGATATGAGCAAGCCTTTCCATCATGCTTTTGAAGTCACAAAGTCACCTGTCCCCATCACTTATTCCTCCATATCAGACTGTACACCATTAAACCATGAGGAGAAATACAATCCCCCACCTCAAATGCCTTCTAATCAGGTATTTCATCGCAGTGGTTAGTAAAGTAATTAGTGCAGAGGGCCTCTGGCTACCACCAGAGCAACTTAGAGAGCAATGCTCTGCTACCTTTATTCTCACACACTTGGCTGCTGGAATTGCAATAGGGCTCTTTCCTCCAGGACTTCCTCCTGGTCTGGAGACATGTATCCTCGGTTAGGCATACGTTCCTTTCAACACATCACTGGTTTCATCTCTTTCCCTGCAATTGTCATTCAATGTTAAGTATTCATCAAGAATTTTCTATATTTTAGGCCCTGTGCTATATGCAGAGGATAAAATTTAAACTCAAGGAGAAAAAAAGAGCTTTAAAAATTGCTGTTCTGGATGAGGCTAGACAAAAAAAAAAAACAAAAAAAAACCTGTCATAGAACATAGAACAGATTTGTCAAATACCACTGATACTGGGATAGACATCTGTAAACAAAACCTAATGTAAAAGCCAGGTATGCAGACCTACTCGGCATCAGGGTAGGTTAAACTAAAAGGTAAAAGGTGCAGATTGAATATGTGTTGATTGAATTGAGAGTGGCATAAGCAAAGGCCCTCTGCAGTTGAATATTTAGACCTCAAATTAGGTGAAATATATTGCTTAGAGATATACTAAATGATATCAACTGAACTCAGATATCTTTGAAACCATGAAAAGGCATGTACTACATGTCCTTTATCTTTGCCCTGATAAAATACCCGGTACAATGAAGTCACGGAGAAGGGGGTTTATTTTGACTCACAGCTCAGGTGTCCTAGTGTAGAAGTCATAGGATCAAGAGCTTGAGACACCCCGTTGTGAATGCTTCTACCTATCGGGGGCAATGCACTCATTTATGATGAGACTTGGGTCTCCATCTTTGCAGACAGCTTTGTAACTAAACCTCACACCAAAAAAAAGGTTTTAAAATCTATTCATAGTGTTGCTATGAAAGTCAATGAATTGACAGTTCTGAGCAGAAAATTTTTATAGATTATTTTTATAAAGGCATATTTTTAAAAAGCAGATTATTATAACTGTAAGAAAATGGAATAAACCCATATATTCAAAAATTTAACTCATGTAGTAATGCCATAGAAATGCTTTAGCGTTAATGTCAAATAGTAACATTTTACCTGAAAGCAGATCCTTCAAATGCTTTAGAAATATTAGGTCACCTAGCTGCATAGTTATTACTGTTAACTATTTCATCACCTTACCCATACCACCAAATTTTTATTCCTACGAAACACTGACGTATTTTAATACTATGGTTATCACAGATTTTCTAATTCTATTCCATTTTTAATAAAAGTGATACTCTTAATAGAAAGGCAACATTTTGTAACTTTTCTCTCTCAGTAATTTAAACAATCTCCTGCTTAAATTTTTGCTCTATAATAGTTCATTTTATAACCTATTCCTAAGGGGGCTCATCACTCTTATTCAACCATCCTGTGAAGCTTAGCCTTTGAAATAGAATGTAAAGAAATAAATTTATATAGATGTTTTGAAGATTACTTATAGACCAAGAAAGTAAAGTATCACAAAATAATATTGAGCAGGGAGGAAGTTGAACTTGTAGTCAAAATGAATTTAGAAAATCTTTTGTTGAGGTAAGGGAGTTCTCTGCTATAGAATTTTCCACAGGCCTTAGTGAGCTTGTTTTCATGGCATCTACTTGATAGACAATGGGCCTAAATATCCTGAACACTGGACAAGACAAGAAACAACATGGAGACTAGCATGGGTGTGACAGAGAGTGGCATGCTTGGAGAGGTGATCTGCTCAGGTCAGGAAAGGGAATGAAAATGCTAGCTCCGGCACACGACTGAAAGGAGGGAGGAAGTTAATTTCACTGCATCCTATACGTAGCCAATTATTTTCTTAGAAACACTTTCATCAAAAGGTCGTTTGTCCTCACTCCTCTCCTCAGAGCAGAAAGACCTGCGCTGCTGCCTGGGAAGTGTGTCTCCTGTGCCTGAACTGTGTCTGCTACAGAGAATATTCTCAATAATTACATATCAGACAAGATGGATAGGACATAGATGCAGTGAAGTCATAATAGCTAAATCACATTGTTTTTAGACTCCAGTGGACAGCCTGTGTGCAGAAAAGAAGGCTTCCTGCTGTGGGATGGTCTGTATGTCAAACATGTTGCTTATTGGTCAATAAATGAAGCACTGATTGGCCAGTGGTCAGACAGGAAGAAGTATAGGTGGGACAAGGAGGAGAGAATTCTGGGAAGTGGAAGGCTGAGGAGACACTGCCAGCCGCCACCATGACAAATAGCATGTGAAGACGCCGGTAAGCCACGAGCCATGTGGCAAGGTATAGATTTATAGAAATGGATTAATTTAAGATATAAGAACAGTTAGCAAGAAGCCTGCCACGGCCATACAGTTTGTAAGCAATATAAGTCTCTGTGGCCAGGCAGGAAAACTCTAGCTACAGCTTCCAGGTGTTTCCAAATTCTGACGCTTTCTGAAAGATCACTCCTATGGGCTTTTCCATAGGACGACTACAGGGCTTTGGCAACCTGCCAAGGACACAAAATCACATTCAAGGATGGCTACTAATGGGAAAATACTAACACCTGAAAGGTGCTTGACAGTTCTTTGCACAGTATCTTCTTACCTATTAAATAATTTTTATTATGCTTTTCTCTAAACCTGGGATTTTTGTATTAATAGATGATTTTTGTAAAATACTTTCCAAATCCCTTCTAAGTTAACCAACTCCATTAACCCTGAAAATGATGACAAAATCATCCATTGCAGAAAGAGAAAATGCAAATAGAATCAGAATGGATCAATCATTTGCCCAAGGCCACACTATGGTTGTAGCATTCTGAGGACTATACACCAGCTCTTGCAACCCTACCCATTTCAGCACAGAAAAGAATAACCACCAATTCTGTCTAGGATCCCCTAATTTATAACGTAATTGAAAGTTTCTCTTAAAAATAATCTCTATGTTTTTTTTTTTTTTAAAAAGTCTACATGACTAATTCTCCTGAAATAATAAAACAATCATAAGACCACATAAAAGTCATCTTAAAAGCCGGGTGAAGAGAAGATCAAAGATGCTTGTGTAAGGACAAGATAGAAGCCAAGCTTCAGAATTCAAAGCTTTTGTGAGCTCTAATCATTTTGCTGGCATTCATAAAATCTTAAACATTTTCTTTCTGCTTTTTTTGATGTATAATATTCAATCAATTGTAATGGAATATAAGTGGATAGTGCTCGTAATAGCCCCAGTGGATGAAAGTCAGAGTGGAAAGAGCCTTGCATGCAGCACTGCCGCCCAGAGGGGAAAGTTGGTCTTTCTCTGCATTCCAAAGACAGGCAGGAAAAGATCAGAGAGATGGTCTTGTGATGGAAGCCATTTTCATTTCCTTTCTACCAGGCTATTTGAAATAAAGTCAAAGGCTGCAAAAGAACCACTGCTAGTGTGTGTGTGTGTGTGTGTGTGTGTGTGTGTGTGTGTGTGCCTTTTTCAGTGGAATTACAAATTATATATATATATATTATATATATGGTATATGTATGGATTATCACTATAAAACACACATGTAATAGATGTGAGTGGGATAAGGGTCCTTGCTGTGAATGCCTGGGGTGTAGAACTTGAATTGGAGGTGGGGCTAAAGCTTCATTCATGTCCTATATCTTGTGCTGAGATACACTAGCCTAGAGAGTTTGCATTAGGGGAGACAGGAGAGGGGAGAGTAGATCTGGGGGAGAGGGGAGGTGGGAGGCTGGGAGGAGTCGAGGGAAGGAAAGCTGTTGTTTGAATGTATTGTATGATAGAAGGATAAATAAAAATTAAAAGAAAAACTCTATGTGATTAAAACATTTATAAACTCTTTTAAATGATATACTTTGACAGATAAAAAGAATACAAAAAATTCCTAAGCTACTTAGCTAGGAAATGGTGAGATTTCTTGCTTTATTATTATTTCTTTAAGTAAATAAAAAGCTAAGAAGTTACTCTTTTTTTCCCCTGAGGGTTAGTGTATATAACCATTTTCTCATTTTTTTCTGGTGCATATTTATGAGATTAAATATATAAAAGGGGAACCAGTGTGTGGTGGTTTTCAAACAGTTAAATAACAAGCTCCCATCGAGAAAACATTTTGTTGCAGCCAAAGGCTTTTAATTCAGAATTCTATAAATGGGAAGAGGAAAGCTTGTGATGGAAGCAGACAGAGAAAGACAGAAGAAAGAAGATTTGAGTGATAGCCTGGGGTATACAAAGTAGCATTCAGCCTAGATGATTTTCATTGTCTGCCCTTAAACTCAATGAAACCTTACAAAACACCTGTTATTGAATCCCTAGAAAATTTTCACAAAGAACCTTGGATTTTTACAGAGAACAAAGAGAGTTGCACCTACTAAATTTCCTTCATGGAAACATTTCAGTAGCAGAAGTAGAGGAAAGGCATCCACGTAGTTCCTGTTTTGTTAGTAGTTCAGGTAGAAGACATCTGCATTTATATTACTGAACACAATCCAGCCTGAGAACATGTTAAAGAGTGTGTCTGCCTGGCACGGTGGCTCACGTCTATAATTCTGTCACTAAGACGAAGAGGGAGGGGAATTGCTCCAGGTTTGAGACAGATACAGCTTAGGGCCTTTTCTCATAACACAACACACTTAGGGCTAGGGAGATGATTCAGTTAGTAAAAAAGCATGCTGTCCTTGACCAAGAAACTGGATTTGGATCCTGTGAACCTGGGGAAGGAAGGCAGGATAGCAGCTGATTTAGTCACAGCAAGTTTGAGGGGTGAAGCTAGAAGATCCAGAAGCCCATGGGCCAGCTAGCCTCTCTCACACAGCAATGCACAGGAGACCCTGTCTCCAATAAGATGGAATTCACGTCCTCTGACCTCCACAGATGAAAGTCTATGGCCTGTGCACACAGGCACTCACACACCAACATGTACCCATGCAGGCACACATTTCAGACATATGCACAAAAAAAAGCAATGAAATAATTATATTCTCTTTGTCACAAAAACATGATTAGCTCAAAATTTGTACAGGATTAAGAAGTAGAAGACAGCCGGGTGGTGGTGGCACATGTCTTTAAT
>CABHPH010142488.1:0-16370 GCA_902168325.1 Peromyscus nudipes
CCGTTTGTCCTCCCAACACCCGTCCGAGTTTCCACACATTCAAACACACCCTCCACTTTCCCGATTTTATTGAGGGACTCTCCCTCCTTTAAAAATGTGGTCTCCTTTATTTGACAAAATAGCTTTATGCAGAATGCTAAAGCCATTTTTCTTCCTATTTCACCAAAGAGCTTGAAACGTCATGGATATATGAGCATTCAGAAACACGGCACAACCGAGCATGACTTCCAAACAGACGCAGAACTGTTCATTTTAGAGTTTTGTGGTTCAATGGTGGAAATCAAGGGGGGAAGAATGTGTACATTATTTTATATAACTGATTAAAAAGAAGTGAAAGACTAATAAATAAAATTTAATGTGTGTACCCAAAAGAGGCAACGTCTTGACTTGGAAGGGTGATTAATACGTCCACTGGATTTGGAACTTCTGTGACTGTAGTTCAGCAACCATCCTTTTCTGCCAGACATGGGTCTACTCATCACTTTTGCTCAATAGCAAGCTTCTTCAAAGTTTATAACAAAATAAAACAACACCCAAAACCCTACAAAACTAAAACATATTGTTCTGTGACTTTCCAGGGCAGGTATGAATATCTATCCACCCCAGACAGAACACCAATGATACAACAAAGAAATGATTTCACTTGTCTGGTTTAGTGAGCCAGTGAGTTTCTGGGGTTCCCTTAGAGGGGTAAGGATGATTCAAGGTGGCTGTATCGTGAAAAGCCCACCTCAGCATTTGTATGACTAAAGAAAACCTGCATCCCTAGAGTTCCCCGTACACCTTGTGGGCAGCTCTATAAGCGAGAACTCCTCTGGCTCCAGAAATTATTACACTTTATGTAATTTCAGGGTGGAGTCTTGTGAAACTTAGAACCATATGCACTTCCTGTGACTCTTAAATTCCGGTAACTTCCTGAGCCTTACGAACCTCTTACCTTCCCCTATGAGAGTGTTTCAATTAGGCAGCAATAGTAATACAATGCATAAGTGTCTACATAGACTTCCTGGCTAAACTGATCGTTTCTTTCAAAGTTTCACAGATTCAAGTACGGATATGCTGCTCACTAGACCAGGGGAAATGTCCTGTGATGGTGCCCTCGTAGCACCAGATCCACAAATCTGCTGTGTACTTGGCAGATGGCTTCTCTTGCTCTTTCTTGATTTCCCCCAGTGCAACACCAGACTCTACTCCCATATTCTTCCTAGTATATGATTCTAGAAATACTGGCCCAGACTGGGATTCCCACAGCAAACTAAGATCTGCTCTGGCTATGTGCTTTAGGGAATGGACTCATTATATGTGTATCTCTCTCTGTGTGTCTGTCTCTGTCTCTCTGACTCTCTCTTTGTCTCTGTCTCTGTCTGTTTCTGTCTCTGTCTCTGTCTCTCTCTGACACTGAATCTTACCTATGTAGCCCAGGCTAGCTTGATATTTCCTACATAGTCCACAATGACCTAGAACTTTCAGTCCTAAGGCTTTCATGTTCTGGGATTGCAGGTATGTGTCTCATGCTTTGGTATTATTTCTTGCCTGGTCCAACTCAGTCATGCAATCCTCTCTCTTTCCCAGTGGCTGGTTTGGGCATGAGCTGGTTACATGAGTCTGGCCAATGGCATATCAATGGAGAACTTCTAGAGAGCTTGGAAGGAATGTTTCTTTAGCTTTAAAAATTTAAATGGAGAAAAAAAAGTCCCCTTTCTACTTTT
Source organism: Peromyscus nudipes (assembly GCA_902168325.1). NCBI lineage: Eukaryota > Metazoa > Chordata > Mammalia > Rodentia > Cricetidae > Peromyscus > Peromyscus nudipes. The sequence goes on from CABHPH010142488.1 coordinate 1,710, forward strand.
AGATATTGTGCCTTATAGGTGACATTAAGGTGTCTACATTTCTAGACACAGAGGCATCTACATATAGGACATGGCCTGGAGACCCTTTGCAAATGCTCAGTAATCACAGAAGAGAATCAGTCTAATTATAAAACACACAAAAGAAGCAAAAACCAAGTGAATTTCAAAGAATACAGTTATAACCTGGTGTCTTGCAGCCAGAACAGCCTTCCTTCCATTGTGGGGCGATGCACTGTTTTATTTTCAAAGAATCCATCTTAAGTTAGAGTTGTTTGTTCCAGACTGAAAGCGTTCTTATGCTTGTACCCCCCATATATCCCAAATAAAAGTACCTAGTACATAGTACAGACTGCAAGTGTCTATTAACGGTATGCAGAGTTCATTTCTGTTGGGAAAACGAGAAAGACACGTCCATCTGTCATATCCCAAGCATCTAGCGCAGTTCCTGGATTATAGAAAGCATTTGGAAATAACAGCTTAAAGCCAACATGGCCTCAGGATCTTAGCAAGCATAAGGGAAACTTTAGAAGCCCAGATGGAAGGCTGGAAATGAGAAAAATTGGCTCAGTGAACATTCAAGTTCTAGGAGAATCTTTCTGCTCAAATGGACAAGGAGAAAAGCTTCCCTAGATAGATTCAGGGAAATCTAAGAGGCCTCTAGCCAAATGGGTAGCTCAGAGGGGAATGCAGCATGTCACTTAGTACTCTTGCTGGAGTGGAAATGATGTGGAGAAATGGCTCCCAAGAGATTTTCTTCAGTACAAAGGAGAAGAATTTGATATGTGGAAAACTCTTACAGAGAAGAGGAAAGGTGAATTTTGGAGCACTCAAAGCTGTTCAGGGCTGTACCCTGGGTGTGTGTTTGTGGGAAGAACAGTTGTTCTTCATGTAGTTTGTCCCCATTTATCTGCATGTCTAGAATAAGGTCAAATTTGTCATTGGAAACATGTTCAGCATGCAGGAACTCCTAAGATGATGGGGGAAGATGGAGGAAGCGGATCCTGACATCTGATTGGGCAGACAAAGCCAGAGCCTCCACACAAAGCATTGCAGCGACTTATAATTGGTTGGAGACAACCAGAAGCACCAGTGTGAGTGCGTGAATTGACTGCCCCAAACTTCTCAGTGACTGAATGGGAACCAGCTCTGAGGAAAGAGCAGATTCCTTCAAGCCAAACAGCCATTGCCACATACAAAGTACCGAACGAGTAGCTCACGACAGGTTGATCTATCTATGACCTCAGCCACCCAGGGATGCTCAAAAGCTCATTAACCTTCAAACAATGGGAATAAGGACTTCAGTGTTCTCATCTGTGGAGAAATAGCTTTGAGGACTGTTCTCAGAGAGTTGCCAGTGGGCTAGGACTCAGTTGCTTACAGCAGTCACTGTTACAAATCCATCATGTGATTTTCTTCTCTTTCCCCACATCTCTCCTGTTGTCTGTAGTTCTCCAGTGAACTGTGTATCCAAATCCTAAACTGACACTAACCCACCAGCCAAGCAAAGCCATCTGTTATCTGGCTCCAGACATCCTCTCTAGTTCTTCACCCCAGCATTTCCAGTCTGAATTTTCTGCCTTAGACATTCTGGACATTTTTCATAACCCAAAGACACACTAAGTTTCTCTGCCTTCCTTATCTACACTTATGTGATGTACACTGCCTAGAACACTATGCGCTATTTTCTCCGGTGTGTTTGACAACCATTCTTTTTTTAAAATAATTAAATAAAATTTTATTCATATAGTTTTTTATTCAAAATTTTTTATTCATTTTACATACCAACCACAGATCCCCCTCTCATCCCTCCTCCCATTTCCCCCACTCTCCCCCTCCCCCCCACCCTCATCCCCTCCTCCAAAAGGGTAAGTGCTCCCATGGAGGGACAGCAAAGCCTGGTACATTCAGTTGAGGCAGAACCAAGCCGCCACCACCCTTGTGTCAAGGGTGGGCAAAATGTCCAACCATAGGTAATGGGATCCAGAAAGCCAGCTCATGCACCAGGGATAGATCCTGATCACACTGTCAGGGGCCCCTCAGACAGACCCAACTTCACATCTGTCTCCCATATGTATAAGGTCTAGTCTAGTCGCATGTAGGTTCCACAGCTATCGGTCGAAAGTTCATGAGTTCCCATGAGCCTGGTTCAGTTGTCTCTGTAGAGTTCCTCATCATGATCTTGACTCCCACAACCCTGCTCATATAATCCCTCTTCCCTCTCTTTAACTGGACTCCTCGAGTTTGGCCTGGTTGTGGATCTCTGCATCTGCTTCCATCAGTTAATGGATGAAGGCTCTATGATGACAGTTAGGATATTCACCAATCTGATTACCAAGGTAGGCCAGTTCAGGCACCCTCACCACTATTGCTAGTAGTCTAGGTTGGGGTCCTCCTTGTGGATTCCTGAGAATTTCCCTAGCACCAGGTTTCTCCCCATCCCCATGATGTCTCCCTCTATCATGGTATCTCTTTCATTGCTCTCCCACTCTGTCCCTCCCCCAGCTTGAACATCCCATTCCCTTATGTTCTCATCCTCCATCCCCTACCCTCTATTGCCCCACCTCATCCCTAGTTTATAAATTGGGATCTCTTCTGTTTCCCCTTCCCAGAGTGATCCATGTCCCTCTTAGGGTTCCTCTTGTTAGCTAGCTTCTCTGGAGCTGTGGGTTGTAGTCTTATTATCCTTTGCTTTACATCTAGTATCCACTTACGAGTGAGTACATACCATGATTGTCTTTCTGAGTCTGGGTTACCTCACTCAGGATGGTATTTTCTAGTTCCATTCATTTGCCTGCAAATGACAACCATTCTTGGCTAAGGTGTCCTTCCCAGCTCCACACTCTGATGGCTCTGAGGTCCAACTGCATATCCAGAGCTCATCACTTACCAGCTCAGCTATAAATAATTCTGCCTCATTTCCTGTAGTACGACAGCATTGTGAGGGCAAGGACATCAGATCATGAACAATGTTAAAGCCCATACACTCCAGCCAACACACACAATATGCCTTCCACGTTAGCGCTCCTGAATACTTTGGAGAACAATTAATCTTCCATGTTCCTTTTTGAACTTTGCTTCCTAAAGTAAGGATTATCCAAGGGTCTTCCCATGTATGGGATTGATTATAGCTTGAACTTCTGAGAAACTTCTTTAGGAGGCAAATTTCACAATATTCTTGAGGAATTTCCTGCACCCTTAAGTTTTTCTTTGATTTCAATTTAAGAAAGAACAGGTGTCTCTTTTGTTACAAAATAATCTTTCATGGTTTTCTTTTTCTCAGTGACTTTTACTGCAGCAATGAACACCACACACACACACACACACACACACACACACACACAGAGAGAGAGAGAGAGAGAGAGAAAGAGAGAGAGAGAGAGAGAGAGAGAATTATTACGGTTTTCCTGTACAACTCAAATCTGAATCTATTCATTGGGTCTTCCACGTTTTCACTGGTTCCGTTTCCCTATTTAACATTCCACCACAGGTCTGCTAACACATTGAGTTCTATTAAATTATTTTCCTGCTCAAAGGAGAATTATTGTTTCCATGTTCAGAATCTGTCTTGCATAATCTTTCTGCTCCAAATTTGTGTTCTAACACTCAGCCTTTCTATTTTAATAATAGACACGCTGATTTCCCTATATGATCTAGCTATTAAAATGCATGTAGTATACTCCTGGGGAGAGAGGTTCACTTCTATTTTTAGGGTGATCCGTAGGTATTGGTGCTGACCAACTTTTAGGTCACAAATGGCTTCTTATTTTAAGAAGCAGCTAGACTATGTGTGTTAATGATGGAAACATTGGTATTAATAGTTGGTCTAATTTCATTTTTATTCCTCTGCATTTAGACTAAATCTGTTCCCTGATGACAGAAAAAGAAGTATTTTAAAACACTACCCATCCCCATATTTACTACTCTATTCTCAGGCTTGAGAAGAGGGTTCTGTTATCCTATTAACTGTTTCCTGAATAACAATGCATCCTATATGTAAATTAAATCTCCCATGATGCAATTGAGCTCAATTATATATAAATTGGCACTCTAGAACTGTAGATACTTTTATGTGTTTCTTCTCCACATCCTTCCCATGGTTCCCTGCAATTCTTAAGAAAGTAGCTCTCCATGTTTATGACTTATGGAAAGCCAAATCAAGTTTACATCAGGCTATTGTCAATTGCAAGTGAGCCTAGGAAGGTTCCCTATGCTAAGTCTATGTTACGGTTTGACAAACGACTGTGTTTCTATCTTCAGCCTCATAGAAGGCCTTGTCTTAGGCACAGTAGACAAATACCTGATAGAATATTGTGGAGACAAGGAACCCACTGGTTCCATAGCTGTCTCTGAGGTAGGATGTGAGGGCCCCTCCATTCTGAGTATCTGAAAACACTTCCATATAAATGGGGCAGCTGTTGAGAGTCCCTAGAAAAACGGCAGAAGGTTGGGAGAACTGTGTTCCGATCATGTGTTTGTGGGCAGCAGATATCTGACTAGGCTGGTAGATTTCACCAGTAACACTGGGTGTCATGCCTGGTCTCTCATCTCAATATGAGGTAAGACCAGCAGCCTGGTTGTGAGCCAGGGCCCTGGAGATCTGGGCTGCTCCCAGATGTGGGCAGCACTGAACTCCGTGCTTCAGAGCATGAAGAGACAGTTCCAAGGATGCAGCTGAAATGCCAAGCCAGCAGTCAGTGCAACTGAGGCATCTGTCTAATAAAGCCGTCAGAGCTAGAACCCAGAGATGAGGTCGGCATCAGGGAAAGGATGCAAACAACAGATCATGAACCCGAGGCCGACATAGACCAAAGAAAGTACAGGACGGAGAAAAACAAAATCATAGGAAGACCCGAAGAACCACAGGGAGCAGAGTGACAATCAGGAACACCAGAGGCTTGGCAACAAGGTAAACACTGGCACAAAGATGCCCTAAGACAAGGGTCATTCTCTATCGCATTCTCCTGTACTCCTCTGACCCCAGCTAAGCTGAGAATGTGTCACAAGGGAACAGTTTAGACAGATGGCTCAGACATCCATCCAGACAGATGGCCTGTGAGAGGATGACAGCTCTTGTCCTCCTTGGTTGATTCTCAAAACATACGATGTTGAGACAGAAAATCTGCACCCCTGCTTCTTGGCAGAGAGGGACCACAAGTTCTAACCTTCTACTGTTCTTTTTTGTTTTAATCAAAAGCCCAAATGTGCCTTAAAATTACCTACCGAAGACCTATCTACAGAAGTCCTAAAAGCCACACACTACATACACCTGATACTTTGAATGTCACACCCAAATTACATTCCATTCTGTTTGTCTCCCTTTGTACCTTCCCATAACTGCACTTGGCCAGTGTTGCTAATTGCTCTTTTGCATTTGTATTATACCATCAGCCTGCATTAGAGGGGCACTATGAGAAGCACTGTTCAGATGGGAGCTAAGGCTTCGGTCAGTAGGTCAGGGGGCCTATCATTTAAGAACCAAGGAAGGACGCCAGGCAGTGGTGGCACACGCCTTTAATCCCAGCACCCAGGAGGCAGAGGCAGGCCAATCTCTGTGAGTTCAAGACCAACCTGGTCTACAGAGTGAGTTCCAGGACAGCCAGGGCTGTTTCACAGAAAAATCCTACAACAACAACAAAAAAAAAAAAAATCAAGGAAGGTTTTTTTTTTTTTTCAATTCTTAGGAGCAATAAAAGTTAATCTGCAGCTATACAGATCATTGATTTTGCCCAGGTTATATTGTCTCCCCTGATACACGTTTTGGATAAACCTCTTATATTCTTCCTACAAGATTTGGGGTGGGAGCAATTAAGGACATAGACAGCATTATTTTGTCAGGAAACAATTCCTTTTATAAGGAAGTAATTTCTCCTATGTTAATTATTTTGAAGGATAAAGCAGATTCCTCAACTACAGAGCAATTTTGGTTGTGAATACACATTCCAAAACCCAGAATAAGATCGAAGCAAATTGAACTTGGCACACTATAAGCTTGCAGTTTTAGCTGGGATGAATGTATACTTGAATATTAGGAAATGTATTAACAAGAATATTATGGCCACCTAAGAAAATCTTTTAGCTGTATCTCATTATATGTTGAAAGGTTAATCTAATATTTCACATCAACCCATGGTTCTTTAGAAATTTAGAACAAAATTATGTACTTTGCAGAAAAGTGGTTTGACCTGGACCAGCAGGTCATTCTTCAGTGACAGGTTCCTGAGAAAGAACCAGAGGATGAGGAGCAATAAAGAAAACAGGAAAGCTGAGGTCAGGAGGTCTTGCACAAACAAGTTTATTAAGAAGTACAGCATCTTATATACAGTTTGCGAGGCGTAGGGAAGAGTCAGCAGAAGCCATCATACAATGGGGCGAAGTCAGCAGGAAGCTAGTCAAGTCACATTGTACAAAGGGAACACGGGACATCTCAAGTACATCCCAGACTGAATGCTCAGAAACTCAGGACTGATAATTCCAGTCTCTTGGGGGCGGGGGTGGGAAAGTCATGTTCCTAGGAACTGAAACCATAGCCCCTTCGAGGCCCAGGCCCCAGCCCCAGTCAAGACCTTGCCAAGTCCACCTTTGGGCAAAGACACAGAACTCGAGTTCTCTTCTTTCTTTCCTCGGGGTCTCCGAGAAAGCCTTGGGTTGGCCTGGCTCCCAACAGTGGGTGGATCTGGAGATCAGATGAAGTGAAATAAGACAAATTTCTCCTATTTCCCCTCATGAGTAGAATCTAAATTAAAAAAAAAATAACATAAAAGCGTAAGTGGGAGGATTTGGAAAGATGAAGGGAAGCAGCAAGAATGAGGCTCAAGAGAGGATGCGGGGAGGGTGATATGATCAAACTGTATGATATGAATGTATGAAAATATCATAACTCTCAATACTTGAGAATTAAAAAAAAGGAACTTGAGGGGCTGTAATCAGCTCAGCAGGTAAGAGCATCTCTTGTCTTCCAGAGGACCAGAGTTTAGTTCCTAGCACTCATGTTTAGCAGTTCCCAATTGCCTGTAACTCCAGCTCCAGAGGACCCAGTGCCTTTTTCAGCATCTATCCACAAGTCCTGCACTCACATGCACGTGTGCCCCACACACATCACACACACACACACACACACACACACACACACACACACACGAAAAAAAAGAAAAAGAAAAAAAGGGAAACAGATCTCGAAAAGTACAATTCTCAGGAAGATAAATATGCAATATTATCTTTATTGAACATTGAGGGTATCCCCCTTAAAATAAGGCTGAAATAAATGAACAGCATTGTTAAAAAATACTAGATAATGGAATAAAAGTATGGACCAAAGATTTGAGATTATAACAGTAGAAAAAGGTGAGAAAAATCACGATTATTATCAAGGCTGCATATGTTACTTTGCCTGTAGCTCTGATGAAATTTGCTGACAAACGCAACTTGAAGGAGAAAGGGTTTATTTTGACTCACAGTCTGTGATTACAGTCTGTCACGCCAGGGGAGTCACAGCAGCAGGAGCGGGAGGCGGCCGGTCACATTGCTTCCGCAGTCAGGAAGCAGGGAGTGATGAATGCTTGTGTTCAGCTTGCTTTATCCTTTTTACACAACCCAGGATCCTAGCTCAGGGAATGGCACCACCCACACTGGGCAGTTCCTCCTACCTCAGTTAAACATATCAATCTATAATCCATCTATAATCTCCCATAGGCATGCCTAGCAGCTTGTCTCTCAAGTGATCCTAGACCCCAGCTACTTGACAGTTGAGGCCAACTATTTCTGGCACCATTTTCTTTGATAGTGAAATTCTTCCCTGTTTTTGTTACACAATTTTTTATTTTATTTTTTGATACTATAATTACATTTCTTCCTATCTTTCCTCCAATATTCCCCTCCTCACTCTCCTTCAAATTCATGTCCCATTTTACTCATTGTTATTACATGTATATACATACGTGCATATACATAGTTATTCCTAAATATAACCTGCTCAGTCCATATACTATTACTTGTAAGTATGTTTTCAGGGCTGATTGGCACTGGACAACCAATTGGTGTGTTCTTTCCTGGAGAAGACCACCTCTCCTGCTCCCAAATTTCCTCAGCTATAGTTCTTTGTATAGGGTTGATGCCTTGTTGGCTTTCCCCCGTCCACTTTGGTGTATCTATTGGTGTCATCCTTGTTTAGCTCGTGTTTGAGTAGTCATGTTGGTCAGGTTTTATGGGTGTAGCCTCACTGACATTACTAGGAGACACAATCTCAAAGCAAAGTCCCTGCTCCTCTGGCTCTTACAATCCTCCTGACACACACCTCTTCTTCCACAATGTTCCCTGAGCCTTAAGTGTGGGAGCATTTTGTAGATGTATCTACTGGGACTGGACTCCACAACTCTGCTTTTTGACTAGTTGTGGTTTTCTGTGATGGTCTCCATCATCTGTTACAATGAGAAACTTCCTTGATGAGGCTGAAGATTACACTTATCTGTGGGTATAAGGGTCTATACATTGTTGTTATAGATTATGCTAATTTAGTTGTAGATTCCCCTCCAATAATCACGATTTCCTCAGCCCTGAGAAGTTATCTAGGTTTCCAGTACCAGGCGCAGTTTCTCTCTTGTTGAGTGCGTCTTAAGTCCTATTAGAGAGCTGTTGGTTACTGCCAAGGTCTGTGTGCCACTGCAGCACCCTTAGGGTCATTGTGCCATGCTGGTTATTGTTGTGGTTCACAGGCAACACAGCTGGGTAGGATTGTTGGTTGGCTTCCTCCTTCGGAAGCTTGCATGGAACTTTCTAGCAGCAAGTTATTTCTCAGGAAGGGGTCATTCAGGTCAGTTCTAGCTCAGGGATCTCTGGGTCCTGTTTCTGAAGTACATGGTGTCTTCAGCAATAGGGACTTACCTTCTACCTCTGGGGGCAACCAAGGGCAATAGTAATTGTCTGTATGTTTGGGGAGTCTTTTAGACAGCCCTGGTCAACAACCCAAAAGGGGGCTTCTTGTGTCTGGTATTGGGGTTTTTGGTAAGTAGTCTTTGACTCTTGGAAGGAGTACCATTAACCCAGGTGAAAAAAATTCATTAAAACCATATATATTTTGACTTTATAGGGTTTGTTGGTTGGTTGGTTTTTTTTTCTAAATAGTTAATCATATGATTTCTTGTGACTTTTTAAAGATATCCTTATTGTTATTTTATCCACCTCCCCCCTCCTTTTGTATTTGATCCCTACCCCTCCCTAAAGAGCCCCCCATTTTCCATTTCCCCTATTGGATCGCTTGTATCCTGCTGTCTGCCCCCTTTACCCTCTTCCCATCTTCTTCTGTATTTTAAGGGTCACTTAGTGACAAGAGTGGCCAGGTCCTCCACTAACCTGGGGTGTTGTGTGTGGCTCTTTGATGCTGCATCCTTCCATGTGAGCCACAATTTGGTCATTTTTGAAATCAGAAAGAAGTGAATAAAATGAGACCAGGCAGAGCACTGGCTATGGACACTTCAGTTTGTCTCCTGATTGTGACTCAAATGGGCTGCATCATTTAGGGTGGCTGAGGAGGAAATTTGCAGTCTACTGTTGAGTGCAGTAATGCCCCTTTTCAGAGCCCATGATGTTGCACGAGTCCTAAATGATCTTATAATAAAAACCCAGAGCCAGATATTGGGGTAAATGCTGAAAGATCAGAGAGACAAAAGAACAAGCCACAGCCACTTCTCACCTCACGAATCCCTCCCTCAACTGATCCTGTCTCCACAAATCCTCAAACTGAAAGCCTCTGAGGCCTCAGCTGAAAAGGTCTCTAGTTCCTGTCTCCTCACACCTTATATGCCTTTCTCTGCCCAGCCATTTCACTTCCTACCTCAACCTTCCTAGTGCTGGGATTAATGGCGTGTGTGCTTCCCAAATACTGGGGTTAAAGGTGTGTGCCACCACTGCCTGGCTCTGTTTCTCTCCTAGACTGGATCAATCTCATGCAGCCCAGTGTGGCCTTGAACTCACAGAGATCCAGACGGATCTTTGCCTCCCGAGTGCTAGGATTAAAGATGTGTGCCACCACTGTCTGACCTCTATGTTTAACTCTGTGGCTAGCTCTGTCCTCTGATCTTCAGGCAAGCTTTATTAGAGCAAACAAAATATCACCACACTCTTCTGAGGTGGAACCTCCGGAACAGGAAGTGCAACCATAAACCTGTCCGAGACAGTGTTGTGTTACAACAGCATGAAACTGTAACATGTTAAATGTCTATGAATGGAAGAATGGCTCAGAACACATGGTGTGCCTGAGTGACAAAACACACATCTGTTAACATGTTACTACCAAGGAGCTTCTAACAACAAGGAGATCATGAAATTGTATGAGGAGAAAAACCCTAGGGCATGACACTGTATGTGCAGTACAGCCTCCACTACAGCCACTCCATACAATCAGACACAATGAGTTAAGAATCTGAGGCTGTAGATTACTTCCTGTTTTTCTGTACTATTAATCAAAATGAGATATTTATTTTAAATGCAGAGAATACTTTTAGATTCACAATGCAGAGACAGTTACCTGATAGCTACAATCACTACACGTAGTGTGCCCAGCTGGACACATTCTGTCTTCACCCATGGAGGGCGAGGACAAGAACTCTTCTTGTCTTGGAATGCTAAAGTTTTCTGTCCTGCTGCTGCCTCCTGCCTTGTCAGTAGTCTAGCCCAGAGGATTTCAGGTGGAACATCTAAAAAGATTTTTTATTCTTCATAGTTAGTTGAGTAATGTATTCTGGGAAAACTCGGTCAGACAAGGGCATTATGACATTTTAAAAACCATCACTGTTCCTTATTGTCTGACGTTACACACACTGAAAATTCAGATCAGTGTTTTGGTTCTACTCAAAGTCATGTCTTTGTGTTGCATGCCACAATTCTGGAGAGCCAAAAGGCAGAGATTTTTTCTTTCCCCGGTGACGTTGAAAGTATAATATTAAATAAGTCTACCATCAATAGCAAAAACAAAGCACATATCAAAGACAGCAATAAACTACAAGATTCATTTCCCTCTTAACATTTTTCTTTCAGATCTGATATTTTTGAGGGAAAAAAGAAGATAAATAGCTTTCCATGATGTTCCTTTGATTATTCATAAGTACACCATGCTTTGAATTTAGTTGTATTTGATCTTAAAATCACTTTCAAATAGAAAAGGCAACAGTTAAAACATGTTGATGTTTTCAGGACAGTGATTATTAGGAGAGCATAGGTTGGTTCCAACCTTCTGGATATCTTGAGCCAGTTCCTGCCTAGCCATAAACATGTCTTCTCTATGAGGGACTGGCAAAGGAAGGTGAAGATTGGGCCCTTTGTTGAGACCTAAATTAGAAATGCCCAGTGCCATGACTACGTACAGCACAAACCCCCGGCACAGCCCACTGTTTACGTAACACGTTGGATGTGCAGATTGTTTATTCTTTTCTCTGCACATGGTACTGTTTCATGCTCAGTTTGTTTGCCATGCTCACCTTTGGAAGGGGCTCCTTCACACTGGGGAGGTGGGGGGGGTGGGGGGGTGGTTCCTGTTAAAGCACGGCTTCTAAGCCATCCAGGAACTGAGTGGTGAAAAGGGCTTCACCTGGAAATTCCAAATCTCCTCCAGCCCCTGTTCATACTTCTATTCCATGCTTCCCTCTCCTGAAGTCCACGGTACTGTTAATTTTCCTTCCATGCTCTACCACAGTGAGGCTTGTTATTACTATTGTTCAGTAGACAACACAGTAGTGTAGAGTGAGGATTGTCACCCCATCGTATGATGTCAGCACATCTCATGCTTTTCCTCACCTCCAATCTTTTATTGTTGCTAGTTCCTCCTGCTCCTCTTCTCCCTCCTCCCCCTTCTCCTCCTCCTCCCTCCCTCCTCCTTCTTCCCCTCCTCCCCCATCTCCTCCCCCTCCCTCTTCCTCATCTCATTTATGTATGTTTTGGTCAACAAAGCTCACAGACACCTGGGGTACATCTGTCTCCCTTTTCTGAATTGCTTTAAGGGTAAAACAGAAGTATTGAAAAGTTACTTAGGGTTGGCCAGAAGTCTCAGAACCACCTTCTGAGCCAAGGTACCTTTCCCTTTCCCAGGCAATTACAACCAATGTAACCTGAGTTTGATGCCTGGGACCCACATGATGGAAGTAGAGAACAAACCTTCATAATTTGTCCCTTTACCTCAACATGTAACCATAGTGCATATAAACACAATCATAAATAAATGTAATAAGAATCTTAAAAGTTGTTTATACCATTTCAGACAGATTTTAAATGTTCAAAGTTAAATAAGAAGAATAAGGTGATTAAAATCAAATGCAAGTGTCTAACAAAGTTATAAAATTGTAGTGCTGAATAAAAAATGTCTTATAAAAAGAAAACTCCACCAGCATCTTTCAGTGTATTCTTAGTTGTAAACAAGAGTGCAAGACAATTCAGTCAGAAAGGAATCTGTGAAAATAGGTGATGTCTACACAATGGAGTATTACTCACGTGTAAAAAAACAATGACATCATGAAATTTGCAGGCAAATGAATGGAACTAGAAAATACCATCCTAAGTGAGGTAACCAAGACTCAGAAGGAAAAACATAGTACGTACTCACTCATAAGTGGATACCAGATGTAAAGCAAAAAATAACCAGACTACAACCCACAGCTCCAGAGAAGCTAGCTAACAAGAATGACCATAAGAGGGGCACATGGATCGCCCTGGGAAGGGGAAATAGATGAGAGCTCCATGAGTAAACTGGGGATGAGGGAGCAATAGAGGGTAGGGGATGGGGATGAGAACATAAGGGAATGAGACGGTCGAGCTGGAACAGGGATGGAGTGGGAGAGCAATGAAAGAGATACCATGATAGAGGGAGACATCATGGAGATAGGGAGAAACCCGTTGCTAGGGAAGTTCTCAGGAATCCACAAGGATGACCCCAGCTTAGAATACTAGCAATAGTGGAGAGGGTGCCTGAATGACTTACCCCAGTAATTAGATTGGAGAATAACCTAACTGTCATCATAGAGACTTCATCCAGTAACTGATGGAAGCAGATGCAGAGATCCACAGCCAAGCTCCAGGAATCCAGTCAAAGAGAGAGAAGAGGGATTCTATGAGCAAGGGGCATCAAGATCATGATGGGGAAACCTACAGAGACAACCAACGTAACTAGTGGGAACTCATGAACTTTAGACCAACAGCTGTGGAGCCTGTATGGACTGGACTAGGCCCTCTGCATAAGTGAGATAGTTGTGCAGCTTGATCTGCTTAAGGGGCCCTGTAAGATGAATTGCTAAATGGTCTTATTAATAAAAAAAAAAACCAGAGCCAGATATTGGGTTGAAAACTGAGAGATCAGAGAAGCAGAAAGAAGCCAGCATTCTTACTACTAGGAAATCCTCAGCCAAAGAGAGAGCCACTTCCTGTGTACTCATGCCTACATCCTTTCTGTACCCTGCCATCTCACTTCCTCTCTCCGCCCAGCTACATCACTTCCTCTTTCTGTCCAGCTCTATCACTTCCTGTCTGTCTGTACAAACCTCCAGACTCTATGGTTAACTAGTGCTGGGATTAAAGGTGTGTAAGATAGGTGATGTCACATCCAAGATCTCTGAGAGGATCACAGTGGCAGGCTTAGAGCAGGCACTTAGAATCACTAACACTGAGCACTGTCACTCCACCACTGATAGAAACCTAGACCTTCGCCTCCACCGTGTCTTTTCTTACCTTCATCAGTACCTGACTCTGCTTTCCCACGCTGTCTTCTGAATCAGAGCTTGTCAAGAAAGCATCCTGGGATTGGACATACCTAGGGCACAAACCTAAGCCTTTGCTTAAAGGAAAACTGGGAACACTCTTCTAGCTTCTCCCTAAGAAAGATGGACCACAAAATGTGTGGAATCTCAGAAATGCATGGCCCAGTAGAGCAAGCTGAAGACGAAACAATCCCCGGCCTCCAGGAAGGAGGCGGTTCCACTTTCGCGCTGGATTAAAAGTCCACACACAATAGTTCACAGACAAATTTTGCTAGCCAGTGTAGGTAAGGTCTGTATTTTACTAGCTGGGGCGAGATGTTTGTGAGGTCGGCCAAAGTAGGAAGACCATGCAAAGTGTTGTGGGAGGCAGTTTGACATGGTGTACTAAGAAACACACTCTCTACTTCCATGTTAGGGAAACCTGAAGTTCTCCACACCTCTATAAGACCTTACTGGGGTTTAACTAAAAGCATCCCCAGTGACCTGGGAGATTGGCATGATGAGAAATGTGACATTACTTCTCATTCTTTTGTCTTCAGGTCGACAGGACTGGGTCTTGGTCTTCAATAAGGAACCTTCCTAATTCTCACATAGGCTTTTCACCCCAGGTCCCCAGAACTGGACGGCAGTAATGGAAATGGAACACAGGAAAATCACATAGAGCTTTTATCTTCAAAAACAACCAGACCCTCATCCTCAGGTTCATGTAACATCTAAATCCTTCCTCGGCCCCCCGCTTTCTGCTGCTCTCAAAATCCCATCAAACGAAGTTCTTATTAGATAAAGATGGCGACAGGTTTTATGAATGTTTCAGACAGCAACAAGCTCCTACTCTCAGAAATGGAAGAGAATTCAGAAAACATTTCAACCATTTTAGTTAAAATTCATCCCGTTTTTTTCTACTGATAGGATAAAAATATGAGATAAA
>CABHPH010142489.1:0-17533 GCA_902168325.1 Peromyscus nudipes
TGGAGTCCCTAATTGGCTTCTGAAGCCTGAATGAGAAAGAGTGCATCCCTAGGGTTACAGTGTGCTTACAGAACACAGCAGACTGGTTCCTGGCCATGTCTTCCACCCCAGACCTAGGCCTTTTCCAGATCTGGAAAGATTTGCATTTCAATAGCACTTGCCCCTAGCTTCAGCAGCAGACCCTGTTATCTTCCCACACTCTATAGGCACTTCCCCTTCTTCCTCCTAGACACAATGTGGTTAGATTGCAAGGTCCATTGCACATTGTGGAGGAGAGTGAGTTAGCTCTGTCCCAGAAGGAAGAGTATCCAGAATATTAACAATTAAAGAGGGATTTTAGTACACAATAGATAGTGTTTGTTCTGTGGCTTCACATCAAGGACAGGTGAACTGAAGGTACATTTAACCTAATTGTCACAGGGACTTCAGAAAACCAGGAGAGAAAAGCAGAAACCAGATCGTAAACAACATGAAGTGTCCTCCTACCAGAAGGATGAAGGATAGCTCCATTGCCTTAGGAGTTTTCTTATGAAATTTAATCTCTTGGCAATTTAATAATAAGCAGTGAAGTCTTCACAATAAGTTGAATACTTAGAAAAAATGGAACAAGGAACAATGCATCTATGAACACAGATATTGTGTTAACTAGCACAATTTCCACAGTGGACAGGTGAAAAACAACAAAACACAGCAGTATTAGTCAAGGGATATTTTTACCTCATGTAGGAACAAATATAAATTATAAAAATGAAGGAAAGAAATGCCTCTGGCATGTTCATCTTGTACCACAAGGTCTTAGCTGAAAATCGCAGAAAGGACACTATGAAAGTAGATTGCTTTGGAGCCTATGATATCTGTTAATCTTGATGTTTGAACTAAAAGATAGCTGTACCTGTGAAACCTCAGTAAAAACCCCCCACTCTATCCCCTACAGACAAAGAGAAGCTTAAACCAGGATTCCTAAGTATAGATAAGAACTTAGACCCCTTTCAAGTTCCCAGGTGGTGATATCAGCTACAGGGACTTAAAAACACAGTCAGGATATTCGGCCAACTGGTAGGGCCTAATTGCCATAAAACATCCCAAACTTCTCAAACCCTGGAGACAGCTCATAAAACTCCTAACACGATTGCTGAACAAATGAAAGATAAAGATAACATGAAAGACTGAAAAAAGGAAACTGATACTAACCAAGGAGAGGGAGTCGAGTTGTGGGGAATGAATTTCGTGGTCTGTGCCTTTAAGAACTATCCTCACCTTCCAGATCCCTCAGTCATTGGTTGGGTTTCTAGCATGACCATTAGGGTGTTTGGCCATCCCATTAGCAGAGTGGGTCAGTTGGGGTGTCTCTCGACCATTGCCAGTAATCTATTGTGGGGGTATCTTTGTGGATTTCTGTGAGCCTCTCTAGCACTCTGCTTTTTCCTCTTCTCATGTGGTCTTCATTTATCATGGTCTCCTATTCCTTGTTCTCCCTCTCTGTTCTTGATCCAGCTGGGGTCTCCCACTCCCCCAAACTCTCTTTCCCTCGACCCTCACCCTTCATTACCTGGGTCCTGTGCTCATTGCATGAGCTGGCTGTTTGAAACCTGGGGCTTATGCAGGGTCCCTTGGCTAGGCCTGGGAGGAGCGGAATGGCCCTGCCTGGACTGAGTCTACCAGGTTGATCTCAGTCCTCGGGGAGGCTTTGCCTTCGAGGAGGTGGGAATGGGGGGTGGGTTGGAGGGAAAGGGAGGGGGGCAGGAGGGGGGAGAACAAGGGAATCCATGGCTGATATGTAGAACTGAATGTTATTGTAAAATAAAATTAAAAAAAAAGAAATTCATCTACAATAAAAAAAAAGAACTAGCCTCACCAAGGCTGTCTGCTCTCCCCATACTTATTCAATATAGTACTTGAAGTTCTAGCCAGAGCAATATGACAACATAAGGAGATTAAGAATATACAAATTGGAAAGGAAGAAGTCAAGCTTTCCCTATTTGCAGATGACATGATAGTATAAGTGAGTGACCCCCAAAATTCACCCAAGGAACTGATACAGCTTATAAAAACCTTCAGCAACATAGCAGGATACAAAATTAACTCAAAAAAAATCAGTACCCTCCTATATACAATTGACAAACAGGCTAAGAAGGAAAATAGAGACACATCACCCTTTACAATAGCCACAAATGATATAAAATACCTTGGGGTAACACTAACCAAGCAGGAGAAGGACCTATATGACAAGAACTTTAAGTCCCTGAAAAAAGAAATTGAAGAAGATGTCAGAAAATGGAAGGATCTCCCATGCTGCTGCATAGGCAGGATTAACATAGTAAAAAAGGTAAGCAATCTTACCAAAAGCAATTTACAGATTCAATGCAATCCCCATCAAAATACCAACACAATTCTTCACAGACCTGGAAAGAATAATACTCAACTTCATATGGAAACAAAAAACCCAGGATAGCCAAAAGAATCCTGTACAATAAATCAACCTCTGGAGGCATCATGATCCCTGACTTCAATCTCTACTATAGAGCTACAGTAATAAAAACAGCTTGGTACTGGCATAAAAACCGACATGTAGACCAATGGAAGCAAATTGAAGACTCTGACATTAATCGGCACACCTATGAACATATAATTTTTGACAAAGAAGCCAAAAGCGTACAATGGAAAAAAGAAAGCATCTTCAACATATGGTGTTGGCATAACTGGATATCAATGTGTAGAAGGCTGCAAGTAGATCCATATCTGTCACCGTGCACAAAACTTAAATCAAATTGGATCATACACCTCAACATAAATACAGCTACTCTGAACCTGCTAGAAGAGAAAGTAGGAAGTACTCTTGAATGCATTGGCATAGGAGATCACTTCCTAAATATAACACCAGTAGCACAGACACTGAGAGAAACAATCAATCAATGGGACCTCTTGAAACTGAGAAGCTTTTGTTGAGCAAAGATATGGTCAACAAGGTAAAGTAACAGCCTACAGAATGGGAAAAGGTCTTCACCATCCACACATCTGACAGAGGACTGATATCTAGAATATATAAAGAACTCAAGAAATTAGACATCAAAATTCCCAACAGTCCAATTAAGAAATGGGCTGTAGAACTAAACAGAGAATTCTCGACAGAGGAAACTCAAATGGCTGAAAGACATTTAAGGAATTGCTCAACATCCCTAATTATCAGGGAAATGCAAATCAAAATGACTCTGAGATACCATCTTATGCCTGTCAGAATGTCTAAGATCAAAAACACTGAAGACAGCTTATGCTTGAGAGGATGTGGAGCTAGGGGAACTCTCCTCCACTGCTGGTGGGAGTGCAAGCTTGTACAACCACTTTGGAAATCAATATGGTGCTTATGTAGAAAATTGGGTATCAATCTCCCCCAAGATCCAGCTATACCACTCTTGGGCATATTCCCAAGGAATGCTCAATCATACCACAAGGGCATTTGCTCAGCTATGTTCATATCAGCATTGTTTGTAATTGCCAGAACCTGGAAACAACCTAGATGCCCTTCAACTGAAGAATGGATAAATAAACTGTGGTACATATACACAATGGAATACTACTCTGCAGAGAAAAACAATGACATCATGATGTTTGCAGGCAAATGGTTGGATCTAGAAAAAATCATCCTGAGTGAGGTAACCCAGACTCAGAAAGACAAACATGGTATGTACTCACTCATAGGAGGATACTAGATGTAAAACAAAGATGACTAGACTGCTACTTACAACTCCAGGGAGGCTACCTAGAAAACAGGACCCCAAGAAAGGCACAGGGATCGCCCAATGACAGAGAAATAGATGAGATCTACAAGAACAACCTGGACGTGAGTGGGGGTAATGAAGGGCAAGGGTTTAGGGAAAGGGAGCTTAGGGGAGGGGGAGATCCCAGCTGAATCAATAACAGAGAGGGAAAACAAGAAATAAAAGACCATAATAAATGAAGACCACATGAGAATAGGAAGAAGCAAAGTGCTAGAGAGGCCCACAGAAATCCACAAAGATGCCCCCACAATAGTCTACTGGCAACAGTCGAGAGAAAGTCCGAACTGACCTACTCTGGTGATAGGATGGCCAAACACCCTAACTGTCGTGGAGCTCCAGGAGTCCAATTGGTGAGAAAGAGGGTTTTTATGAGCGAGAATTGTTGAGACCAAGGTTGGATAAAGCACAGGGACAAATAGCCAAACCAATGGAAACACATGAACTATGAACCAATAGCTGAGGAGCCCCCAACTGGATCAGGCCCTCTGGATAAGTGAGACAGTTGATTAGCTTGATCTGTTTGGGAGGCATCCAGGCAGTGGGACCGGGGCCTGTACTCAGTGCATGAGTTGGCTGTTTGAAACCTGAGGCTTATACAGGGACATTTGGCTCAGCCTGGGAGGGGGGGGACTGGACCTGCCTGGACTGAATCTACCAGGTTTAACTCAATCCTCAGGGGAGTCTTTGCCCTGGAGGAGATGGGAGTGGGGAGTGTGCTGGGGGGAGGCGGGGTCGGGAGGAGTGGGGAGAATAAGGGAATCCGTTGCTGATATGTAAAATTAAATTAAATTATAAAATAAAGAAAAAAAATCAAGGGTTTAAGAAAAAAAAAGAACTAACCTCACAAAGAAAGGGCAAGCTCCTCCCGGCCTCACTGTTATGAGTGAGTGCATTGGAATGAGCTTCCCTGTCACTGCTTGTAAACTTAAACAGAATAAACCTTGCTATTGCATTCTGGTATGCGCGTCTGCTGTAGGATGGTCTCTATGTCAAATTACTCTGATTGGTCAATAAATAAAACACTGATTGGCCAGTGGCTAGGCAGGAAGTAGGCGGGATAAGGAGAGAGGAGAATTCTGGGAAGTGGAAGGCTGAGTGAAGGAGACACTGCCAGCCACCACCATGACAAGCAGCATGTAAAGGCGCCGGTAAGTCATGAGCCACGTGGCAAGGTATAGATTTATAGAAATGGATTAATTTAAGATATAAGAACAGTTAGCAAGAAGCCTGGCACGGCCATACAGTTTGTAAGCAATATAAGTCTCTGTGTTTACTTGGTTGGGTCTGAGCGGCTGTGGGACTGGCAGGTGAGAGAGATTTGTCCTGACCATGGGCCAGGCAGGAAAACTCTAGCTACACTTGTCCTCCGTGGTCTCTCGGGGGGTCACGATCTGGACCCAACATACCAATGGAACAATTCTCACAGATAGAAAAGATAGAGAACACAAATACAGAAAACTTCAAGGAAAAGTCACCTATCGGCACTGTGGCCACTGCTCTTAATTAGAAGGCTCTGCTGAGCTATTTTCAGCTCAGAACAAGGCTGCTTTTGCTTTGTGGAGGCTCGTTCTGAAGAAGGCCACAGATCCTTCCATTCACAACAAAAAGGAGTTCATTCTAACTATCTCTGGTTGCTGTCTGTCTGGGCACATTGAAACCACTGAAGAGAATTTTTTTTATTTTTTCTGTTTTTAATCCTTTTTTTTTTTGGTTTTTCAAGAAAGGTTTCTCTGTATAGCGTTGTGCCTCTCATGGAACTCACTCTGTAGCCTGGGCTGGCCTCGAACTCACAGAGATCTGCCTGGCTCTGCCTCTGGAGTGCTGGGATTAAAGGCGTATGCCACCACCTCCCGGCTTTAACTGGTTTTTAACTTTACTTATGTGAGAGTTTTACCTACATGTGTCTGTGAAGAATATCTACAGAGGCCAGAAAAAAAAGCAGGAGATGCCTGGGATTAGAGTTACAGCAAATGGTTAGCTACCATGTGGGTTCTGGGAATAGAACTTAGGTCCTCTGTAACAACCCCCAATGCTACTAATTGCTGAGCCATCTCTCTAGCCCCACTTTTTATTTAAAATTCATTGCTATACATTTTATTTAAAAGATATCACACCACTTTCCCCTCTTTTCTCTTCATTCCATCACTTCTCAAATATTTCCATTCCAAGTTCTTCCCTGTAAACTAAGTATGAAACAGTATGCTTATATATATGAAGACAATCTACTAAGTCCATTTTTTGGAGCTTTGATGTACATGGTTGCAGGGATGAAAGCATTAAGGAATTATACATTAGTGACACAGAAAAAGACTCAAATTTGTGTCTCATAGATCACGATTAAAAATGTATTTCAAGTTAAAGGCCTGGTAGATGTCCATGAATTGACAATCTGGGTTCTTTTCATTTTGAGCAGCAAACAGGGTGGTGGAGTAGTCTCATTTCTATTAAAGTGGATAAAATAACCTGACCCAAAGTAACTTTGGGGAAAATATTCACTTGACTCATAATTTTACAAAACATCCCTATCCAACAAAATGTTTCCATCCATGTTCCGCAGAGTCTCATGTTAATCATAACATAAACACTTTCAAATTCTTAAATCCCATAGCCTTTAAAAATTCCAACATTACAGTCTCTTAAATGTATATTCTGTGAAAAAAATAAGTAACATCCCACTGTTTTCAAAAAGGGAAGAACAGGAGCATAGCGAATAATCAATCACATTTAAGGAAAACAAAACAGGAAGCAATACCTCTGTTCTTTCCTTTCTGAACAGCTTCCTGTATCACATTGCGCAAATTCTGAGACTGTTAATGATATTCTGGGATCTCATGTACTAGGGAAGCTCCATGTTTTAGACTTTGCCATCCCTAGTACACACAACTTTCCTACAGTGCCAATACTATTCCACACAGGTAACTCTCCTTATTTATCCTATGGTTCTAGAATCTACCACAGCTACGGGTGTCTGCTGTAAGCAGTGTCCTCTCAGGCCCTTTCTGCAGGTGTTTCAAATCTCTGACATGGTCATCAGCTCTTCATGAGCCCTTCAATCTTGGATTGGCAGTTAAGACACCAAGACAGAAAAATCTCAGCAAACTCCCAAATATCTGGGCTCTAACCAGATAGCAAGCAAGGGTAGTTTCTATTCCTTCAGTCTATTGTATGTTAATTCTCCTTTAACCTGATCACCTTGTATCCACAGTCAGAGAATAGTAAATGTTGGTTCTTATTACATAATCCAGTACCAAGACAATGGGATGAAATGGTGCTATCACTCCTGGAAGGGAGAAAAGTTTTCTCATCTCAATGAACTTCATATACAAGATAATCTCTCATAAGCACACCCCAGAGAACACCATGATCTAGATAAGCCCTCAAAAGTGGGCCTGGAGGAGTCTCCCTTGGCTGATTCTAGATCTTATCAAATTGAAAATCAATATTAGCTGTCACAAAAAATTAATAAAATTTGCTGTGTAGATAGAAAATTTTCCTTTTTTAAGTGATATCTCTAATACAAATGAGTCATGTTTGAGGCCAAAGTATGTAAAACCTTTTGAGTACAGACTTACTCCTTTCCCAGATGTGAGCAGCAATTGTCTGAGGCTTGCAGGGCAGAATTATGAACCTCGTGTAGAGTAAGGGACAGTGCAGAACTCTTCTGACCCATGCTTTTACCTCATTAAAACAGAATCCCACCCAAGCATCCTCAGGAACTGAACTATGATCTTGTTTCCAAAGAGAAGGAGACAGAAAGACATTGAGGAGAGAGAGACACAGAGAGAGAAACTCCTTAAGAACCCATTGAAATGGATCTTACAAAGGCACCAAAACTGTCACATGGCTTTTTATCAATTAAGTGTGGCTCTCCCTCACAAGACCACACTTTCCCAAACTTATTTCTACTAATATTTGTGCTAAATCCATAATAAAAAATTCTTTTTACCCAGGTGTCATGACATGAGGCAGAGGCAGGTGGACCTCTTCAAGTTCCAGGCCTAGCCTATCTACTACATAGTGAGTTCCAGGCCAGACAAGGTTAGAATGTGAGACTCTGTCTCAAAACACACTCACTCCAAAATTCTCTGTTTCATAAAATTTAGGGCTATGAAAATGGTTTAACACATGAAGTGCTCACTTTGCAACCATCCCTTTACTTGTGCATTACAAAAACAGTTTCAAGAGTGCATGCCTATAATCCAGTGTTTTAAAGGCAAGAGAAAAGGCAGACAAGAGAAATCCTGCAAGCCTATTTACATGTGATAGCAAACTAGAGACCCCATCTCAAACATGCTGAGGGGAAAGGACCAGCACTCCAAATTGCTCTTTGACTTTAACACCCAAACCATGACACATATGCACACCTTGCCACAAATAAATGAGCACATACATACAAATAATCATAAGTAAATAGATAATAAAATTAAAATTGGATGATGTGGCACACAACTTTTATTCCAATACCTGTACAGCGGAGGCAGGCAGAGTTCTGTGAGTTTGGGACCAATCTTGTCTATATTCTGAATTCAGGAACAGCTAGCAATACATAGAGAAACCCTGCCTCAAAATAAAATTCGAACTCTGATTTGTATTGACTCACCCTGAAAACATATTCCAATATGCACTGAAGGGTCCCAGCTAAGCCACTGCAGAGGTCCTCAGGTTAAGGACAATATGTCAAAATTCATTTTAGATATGAGCCATTGATCCCTGAAAAATCATTTTCATAAATGAATATATTTGAGTATGTTAGCAGAGTCAGGTATCAAAATCTCTTTGAATTAATCTACATAGTGCACACACACACACACACACACACACAAAAAAAAAAAATATATAGTTGACTATAATCTTGCTTTGTTGTTTGAGACAAGGTCCCATTAGAAAATTCCAGCTAGTCTAAAACTCACACTGTATAGTTTAATGAATAATACATATTGAAAATATGGAATATATAAAACAAATATAAAAAATATACATTGAACATATAAGACAAATTTGCCATGTGGTGATGGTACATGTCTTTAATCCAGGCACTCAGGAGGCAGAGGTAGGCAGATCTCTGTGAGTTCAAGGCCAGCCTGGTCTACAGAGTGAGTTCCAGGATATCCAGGACTGTTTCACAGAGAAACCCTCTCAAAAAACAAACAAACAAACAAAAAATTCCAATAAACATTTTATACTCTATCATTGACTCATTATTCAAAACATGACTGTTTTCCACATAAGAGGGAGCTTCCAAACAATTGTCTAACCCTGACTTGTCTAACCACAATCTATAGGAAGAGCAGCAATTTATAATATCAACAAGCTCCATAATTTTGATAATAGCAAATATAACTGGATTTTTAAATACAAAATTAATAATGCTTCAAAACTAGTTATGAGTTTGTTTAGCTTATAACATTTCCAGTTTTACCAAGGAGCTTACCTATGAGTATCACCCATGCTGTCTCTGGAACATTCCACGACTCTTGCAGTACCTGAAGTCTCAGAAGGCAATGGGGTCACCATGGAAAGCTCTGTAAAGCAGCTGGGCACCAGGAAGTATTTTGAAGGCATTTGGACTCAAAGAAGGGTCTGTAGAGTGGCTTAGAGACTAAAGAATCAGAAGGCAACCTGGTGGCAGGAAGGTCCAAAATAAGACTAGGTGGATGCCTGCCTCACTTTTCCTCCTCCTGTTTCTCACCTATATGACCATGGCCAGCTGTTCCTGTGCTGTTTTCAGCATCCTGCTATCCCTAACAGATACAGCAGCAGCACTATGACCAACACCTATCTGGGTTTCATCAGAAGCTTTGGTTGGACTCGTTTTTCAGCTAGATCCAGTTTCTGGGAGTTTCTAGGGTTTAGTTCAAGGGCTGCAAATGATCAGGGCAGGTGACACTCCATGAACACCCCATTCAACTTCATAGATATTTGAGAAAGGCAAGACAAGAACTGGGTTGGTGCACAAGGCCTGTGAGCTTGTGCATCCCTGCCTCCCTGCCTCCCTAACTCCCGGGGCCAAGCCTGCCAATCACTTGGGAAACACATCCTCTCCCTGAGGCAAACCCAACAGCAATCATCAGATGCACCTCCAGGCAAGTCTTTCACAGACACACCCATAAAACATGCTCACAGATATTCACTATCTCTGGAAATGCCCTTCCAGACATTATTTTTAGCCTGACTTGGAGAACCTGGGAAACCTATGCTGACCTCAGATTTGAGGAAAGAGGTAGAGTGTGGAGTGATTGGAAGCTAAACTGGAGAGCTGCTTTAAGATCAAGGCCTGGGGAGACAGCATGGCAGCCCATCCACTACAAACACAGGGCTCTGGAAGAGAGAGACCTGAACCTTCAGAGCTGCATTCATACAGGAGCTGGGAAGCCAAAGCCACAGCTAACAAAGTAGACAGACTCTGAGCCCTGCAAGAAGATCTCATGTGGAAGAGAAAACATGGCCAGTTCACATCCTAACACAGAAGGTTTGAGGGGATCTAATGAGACCCTCTCCCTAGACCAAGTACTACAGGAAACTAATGACTATTGAGGGGGAGAATTGTTTTTCCCAGGGATGAGTCTCCTAGTTGGTTATTCAAAACAAAGTGGTCTGCCCTGTAATCATATAAATAGAAGAAAGAGCAAATGGACTCAGTAGCTCATATTTATTTATGTGCACAGACATATAAATATATATGCAATAGTAATAGCAAAAGATAACAACCAGTTTGAGATGGAGTAAGTGGGGGCATGTAGCAAGCTTTCTTTTGAGCCACCAACCAGCTCCCAAATTATGACACAGAGACTTCTTATTAGTTATAAATGCTTCCTATCACATGGATTATGGCACAAGCTGTGGATTCTGCACTATGCATCTACCCAACACCATTCATTCCTGAGAAATCTCTGCAGATAAGAAACTCCCTTTGTCCCTCAGAACTAAATCACACCATTGTGGCTGATGGTAGCAGAAAGCTACAAGCATTCTATTCATGCTGAAAGATTGTCCACATCACCATCATTCTACCAGGTTCTAAATTATTTGTAACATTTATAAGACAAACCTGAAAATGGAATGCAATGTTTAGAACTTCTGGAAATCAGACCTTCAGTTTTCCAATCTGTCTTCTCACTGCACATCAAAAGCATGTCCATGTGTGCACACTGAACAGTCATAATACAAGCATTGTATCTTTCCATGCCGGAGCTGCAGAGTCTCCACATACCCAGGAAATCCATACACAGGGAGGCTCAAAGAACAAGGACTACTGCCCAGGTCACCACATGGACCAACAAAACGACACTCTGGCTAATGGTCCATCCAAGTCCCAGCATAAATGACAGCTCAGCAGACCTGCTCTGAGCACTCAACATTCACCAAGACATAGCTTGTGGACTTTCTCACAACTCATTACAGCAGAAGCAGAGGAGAATCCTGGAAAGAACCTGTAAGCTACCGCCTGCTGGTTCTCCTGATTGCTAAGCCTTCCCAGAGCCCCTCATTAGCTGGACCACTCAGCTAGGCTTCAGGACATTAGCAGTTACCCTACTGGGTATGCAGACATCAAAGGACTCAGAGAGAAAACAGCCTCTCAGGTGGATCCTTCCACACTATGGCCAGAAAGGACCCAAATCTAGAAAATTTGTAGTTTATTAAAATCCTTCATCTCCCACAGCACTTCCTGTTCCTCTTTCAAGGCACAGGATCCTATGGATGCACAGTTCATGACACACTCAATGTCCAGTGCAGCCAACCCTTTGCTTCATGGTTGGGAAGTCCTGCAACCAAACACAGGTCACATTCAAGCAGTAACTGTTGTTAAACAAAAAGAGGCCATGGATGAGCACACAATGAAGGGTCTAGGGGAGGGCTTGGAGGCAGGGAAGAGACAGTGATAATAATGTAAATATAATCCCAAAGAATTCTGTTAAAAAGTTGAAACAGGCTTTATGGCCATGTGCTCCAGAGACTAGTGATTTGTATTAGATCACACCAAGTACTACTCACATCCTTTCTCTTGGGGTATATATCTTAAACCTGGAAAACACAGTCATTTTAGGCAGGGCACACCATTCTATCCAGTCCTACTGCTTAGGTTCAACTGGTGTAACTACTATAATTTGATTTCATGAAAATTCAGTTCTTATCCAGATTCTTGATTGCCTGGGATGTGTCCCCAAGAAATGACCAGTCAGAACATTTATTGATCCTGTAACATTGATTACCTCACTACTTATTGCTAAGGTCAACTATTATAACAGCAGGAAAACTTTCACCCTTTCTTTCTCATGCCTATCTGTGCAGTGATTATACCTGCTTTATAGTTGGTCAGTGAACTCAATTCTTACACATGTTCTACTTTATTTCTAAAGTCACAATAAAATCTAGAGAAGATGGACAATATTCATTCACTGGTCTATTTTTGCTTCCCACAGACCAGTCAAGGCCCAGCCTGGAAGGAGTTGCAGGATTGTCTTTCCAGCACTGGGAGGCAGAGAGAGGCAGGATTAGGTGTTTAAAGCAATTCTCAATTATATTGTGTGAGTCAAGCCTGAGCTACAGAACATGTTGACCTGAACCAATGGTTCGCAACCTTCCTAATGCTGTCACTCTTTAATACAGTTTCTCATGATGTTGTGACACCCCAACAAAATTCAAAATTCCATTATGAATTATAATATGCATATCTACACCTTCTTAGGCCAGTCCTGTGATAGGGTCATTTGATCCCCCAAAGGGAGCCATGACCTCCAAAATTGAAAAGCACTGCTATAAACATATAAATAAATACATAAACAAACACAGTTAAGAAAAAAAGGAATAAAATTCCTAAACTGGGAAACACAGAAAAATAGAAAAAGCTATCAATAATGCATTAAAAGAACCTGAATATTAATAAATGATACCAACATGTGATGTTTTAAAATGATAAAAATAATTGAAAGTATATGTAGCTATACTGACTTTGAAATGGAGATGGTACCTTGATGGTAGAGTTAACACCATTAATAAGAGACTGTATGACTTTGTCCCATGTAAAATGTTAGCCACTATAAGCTAACACATGGAGTTACAGCCAGTGGCCTGTATCTCAAACCTCTCATCTGACTTCTCTGTATCAACCAGGATTGCACATACCTGCACAGGAAAGTTTGCTAATTGGAAACTGAATACTTAGTAGTTCAAGCTGTCCTTCCTAATCTGTACACCAGCCAATAGTGTCTGTCTTCATTCACACGGAAGGAATTAATACATGCAGAGAAATTACAGAGAAAGTCACTCACCCTGCCCCATCAGTCCTTCTCTCTAATGGAGACCCCTACAGCTCATTGCCTTTAACTGCAGTCTGTGATCAAGATATTGCCTGGTCTAATGCCCCCTGCAGTGTACACAGTGGCCCTGCCCCCTGTCTACAGGATCTGCCCCCATCTGCAGGCCCCTCCCCCTGGCTGTAGGCCCTGCCCTCTGTCTGCAGGCCCTACCCTACCAGGCAGAGGAGAGAGGAGAAAGGACACAGGTGGCCCCACCCCCTTCTTGTAGGCCCTGTTCTCCCAGGCAGAGGGAAAAGATTGAAGGTCACAGGTGACCTCACCCCCTGTCTACTGGCCCTCCCCTGCCTGCAGGCCAAGCACACTCTTCCTCCTCCTTTGGTCTGCAGGAAGAAGCCATGCTCCACACACAAATCCTTTCCCTGTTGTGCAGTAGACAGTCCACTATGTGACTCAGACTAGTAATTTTAGAACTCTGTGGTGGTACAAATATGTAATCCAAAAATTTAGGGTGATTAGTCAGGGGATAATAAAGGCAATGCTCTCTGGGGCTACAGACAGGGTTCAAGTCCACCTCAACATAGAAGTCCTTAACCCAAAACTGCTTTTCAAAAAGACTGGAGATGCCCCAGTTCTAGAATTAATATACCTCCATGGCATACCAGGACTTAAAGTTGGTTGTGACTCTGTAATGGTCTCTTGAGCAGCATAGTAGAGGCCAGTTTTTTAATGGAAGGATGGGTCTTTCTACTGGTTGTAAATCAGGGTTGTTTCCTATGTTATGGAATGTAGCTGGTTGTAACTGGAGTTTTCCTGGCCCTGCCTGGCCCACAGTCAGGACAAACAAGTAAACACACAATGACTTGTATTGCTTACAAACTGTATGGCCACGGCAGGCTTCTTGTTATCTAGTTCTATCTTAAATTAACCCATTTCTATTAGTCTGTACTTTGCCATGTGACTCATGGCTTACCAGTACCTTACATCTCACTTGTTATGGTGGCGGCTGGCAGCGTCTCTCTGCCTCCGCCTTTCACTTGCCAGAATTCTATTCTCTGCTTGTCCTGCCTATACTTCCTGACTGGCTACTGGCCAATCAGCATTTTATTTATACAGAGTGATATCCACAGCACTTCCCCTTTTCTTTTTTTTTAAAAAGGAAGGTTTTGACTTTCACATAGTAAAATTACAGATAACAAAACGATTATCAAGCAAGAATTAGAGTTACAATATCTAGTCTGTTTATAATAACTAGTCTATTTGTATTTGACAAAATTTAGAAGATATCCTATCTATCTTATATTTGTGAGTCTAAGGTTTTATATCTAACTTATCTCTTATCATAACTAAGTAAAATTATAACTATCTAGTCTTCAACTCCATCAAAGACCTCAGAAGGATATAAAATTACATGAGAAATGGGAGAAGGATGCAAGCAACTTTCAAGAGTCTTGCGAGAGTAGACAGAGTTTACTGGCAGCCTGGACAGTCATCCAAAGTTCCCCTGTCAAGTTGGGGCATCTGTCTTCAGCCCACAGGCCTAGAGTCTGTCTCTCAGTCACTTCTCTCTGTGTCCTGTAAAATGTCTGGCAGTTTCCTCTGTGAAGCAGGAACCTGAAGGACCATTTTGCCAAGCAAAGTTCAGTGGTCACCTTCCTACGGGTCCTGCATGTCCAGTCAATCAAGCAGTCCAGGTACAACAGATTCTTTCCCAAATGGCTCTTTTTGCCAAGGTGAAGATAAACTCCATATAGAGTGTCTTCAATGCCCATCCTCCTCTCTGAAGTAAATTGGTGCTGCCAGGAGCCAACATGTCTCATTGTCCAGAAAGTCTAAATTTTTCAAACATTTTAAATGCCATATTCTGCAGGTCTTTGACGTATTTGAAGATTATCTATCTATCTGAAATATATCTATGTATACCTAGAAAACAACATGACTATAAGTTTGACTATCATAGAAGATTAATTATTAATTTATTTCTTAATTATCCACTACAATTTTAAATGAGCTGTACAAACATAATACTGTTATGCCCAGATCACGTCCCCAAAGAAGCCACCGGAGACTTTAGGTACAGAATGCAAAAGCAAGGTTTATTCTTTACAAGCCACGTGGTCAGGGAAGCTCATCCCAACACACTCACTCTTAGCAGTGAGGCCGGGAGGAGCTTGTCCTTTCTTGGGGAAGTTAGTTTCTATAGGCAAAACCCATCAAATTTTTTTAGAGGGGAGGGGGTTAGTGCAGGTCCATCCTTGATTGGTCCAGTTTTTCCCGGGCCTGGACTTGGTCTTATTTTAGCTTATCTGTTTGCCCTGTCAGGAGTTTTACAACCCATCTCCGGGGTCTGTGAAGTTTGAGATGTTTTATGACCACTTAGCCTCTGCCAGATGGTTGAATATCCTGACTCTGTGTTCTGTAGCTGATAAAGCCACCTGGGAAGAAGGGGTCTAAGTTCTTATTTGCACTTAGGAATCCTGGTTTCCTTTAATTGGGTGAGGGTATGTAACCTTTGAATTTACTGGTTGGGGGTTACAATTATCACTTTGGGGGCAGTCCAGCACAAGTCCCAGGCATTGTCCTTGAGCCGCCATGGGGGCTGGCTGGCCTAGCACGTACTGACTGTGGGGGCTGGCTCAGTGGTAAGTTGGTGAGGGGCCCCATACAGTAAACATCTGGCTGAACTTTACACAGTCAGAGTACGTGCAGAAAGGAAGCTACTGCAAGGACTGTGTCTTTTGTTCATGGCCCTCCCAGAGACTGCTTGCTCAAGTCTCAGGAAACTGAAATTGAGGCCTGATCTCTGAGAGAAGACTGAGCAGCATGTTATGGCATCTGCTTGGTCCTTTCAATACCTTAAACAAGAGTAAAAATATGCACAGTATATAACAAAATTAACTTTAAATTTGTATCAATAAACTAAAATCCACAGCAATGTAAAATATTTTTAAACAAGTTGTTGCTCTTAAAAAGTAGGTTCAACAATCTAACCTTGTATCCTATCACATTTCAAAGCCCAGTCCCACGCCCAATGCTCTGCAGCAGCAGACTGAAGTTATTCAGAAGCTGCCAGCCAGGCCCAAGAATTGCAAAGACTATGCAGGACCATGCAGGACCACAAAGATCCACACTAGATCATGCAGGATGAGTGGGACCATGCTGGACAATGCAGGATCATGCAGGAACATGAGGAACTTTGCATCTGACCACTAGCTTCCACCCAGCAAGGGGAGGACCCACCACACTGTCTCCCATGACTCAACAGCATGCCCCTCACTAATCTTGCTTTTCCAGCTCAGCCATACTCTCTGCTCAGCTCCCTGCAGCAACACTCCCAGGACAGCAAACAAAATTACTGGTGACAGATTCTCTTCAAAGCCAATTCTGAAGCTGGCAGCTGGAATGACCCTGCACAACTTCTGACTAGCAGGTCACCTGGAGGGCCTGATTGGACAGTGAGACCTGAGTGGCAAGAGCACCCCCCATATGGTTAAACTGCGCTTAAAGACATAACACAATGATTCCTGATCCTGCTTTCCACTGCAGACCAGAACTATTCTGAACCAGCAGAGATTTGCATTTCCATAGCATTTGCCCCTGGCTCTAACAAAGGACCATGTGATCTTCCTGATCCCCATAGGCACTTCCCCTTCATCCTCCTGGACACAATGTGGCTAGCTTGTACAGCCCACTATACTATGTGGGATTGAGTGAGTCCCTGTCACACAGGTAGAGGGGTGCCCAGTATATTAACAACTAAAGAGAGCTTTAAAGACACACAAGTAGAGTGTTTGTTATGTGACTCAACACTGACATCAGGTGAACTGAAGGTACTTTTCACCTGGTTGTCACAGGGACTTCAGACAACCAGCAAAGAAAAGTAGGAGATAGATTACAACCCAGATAATAGGTTGCTTTAGGAGTACTATTCCTGAAATTCAGAGCAAACTGTTGGCAAATGAATAATAATAAAGAGAAGTCTTCATGGGTAGCTGAATATTTAGAGAATAATGGAGCTAGGGAGAATGTGTTTATGAACATTATTGTTAGTCAGCACTTATTCCTCAGTGGGCAGGTGAAAAAAATCGCATTATTCAAGATTCTTTACATTATCAGAACTGGTAGAACGAATCTCTCCTTGTAGGAAGAAAGTGGAAGTATTAGAATGTTGTACAAGCTGTGTCCATCTTTAATCTGGAGTGCTCTTAACTAGTAAGGTATTTTTCTACCTTAAGTTTTTCTATTCTTTTTTTTTTTTTTTTGGTTTTTGGAGACAGGGTTTCTCTGTGTAGCTTTGCGCCTTTCCTGGAACTCACTTGGTAGCCCAGGCTGGCCTCGAACTCACAGAGATCCGCCTGGCTCTGCCTCCCGAGTGCTGGGATTAAAGGCGTGCGCAACCACCGCCCAGCCAAGTTTTTCTATTCTTGATCACATTTCCTGTCCAAGGCAGCCTAGTCAGGGTCATAAACCTGGTGCTGATTAAAAAGAAGAATTTTCTTCCAT
>CABHPH010142491.1:6823-28319 GCA_902168325.1 Peromyscus nudipes
TTTTTTTTTTTTTTTTGGTTTTTCGAGACAGGGTTTCTCTGTGTAGCGTTGCGTCTTTCCTGGAGCTCACTTGGTAGCCCAGGCTGGCCTCGAACTCACAGAGATCCACCTGGCTCTGCCTCCCGAGTGCTGGGATTAAAGGCGTGCACCACCAACGCCCGGCTGTGAATTATATCTTAATCAAGCTGATCATTGTGCCCCTGCCTCCTGCCTGGGACAGACACTTTAGGAAACTCACAGTGTTAAGATCCAAGTCAGCTGTGTTCCTATGCTGCCCTGGAAGAACCCTCAGCAGCCTATAGTGCCACCAATTTACGTCCACACGGGGATCTCTCACCACAGCTGGAGCTGCCCGGAGTTTTCTGGAGCAACTACCTCACTCACAGAGATTAGCTGGATTCCCACCTCATGCCAGCTGGGAAGTAACACACATGACCCAGGACCCATGCTCCTGCAGAAAGAGGGATGTGTAGCGATTTCCTCCAAACAGAAATATTCTGGAGGGAAGCTCTCAAAAGTCATGAAGTAAATCAAACCCACAAGTCTCAGAAAGCTCCAGAAAGACAATGATCACCAGGTCCCTTCCAGCATTTTATAAGCAGTAACAATTGCTAAGGAGAAGAAAGTTGTGGGCCAGCCCCAGTCTGGCTGCCTGCCTGTGAATGGCCTAGCTCACACGTGAGTTTTCAGCCATGCTGCGGAGGGCTTACCAGTGATGCAGCTGCCTTTGAGTCGTCCGTGCCCCTGCACGGAACCCCAGGGAAGTCACTGCTTCTGCAAGCCAGACTTGGGTAGAACTGCTTCTCGGATCCATTGTCCATGCTCTGTCTGAGGTGAACAGACGTTTATGACTACAGGACAAGTAACGCTGAGAAGCAACAGTAACACCTCTCAGGTGAGACTCTGGAGATGGCCAGGTGGGTGGTTGCCAGTGGGAGCTGGCCAGGCCTACTCTAATCAGGGCCTCCTCCCTCCCACCCCAACTCAGGACCCTCACTCTGTGAGGGGAGGCGGGCAGATGAGAGCTTACATGGTTGGCACTGTCTCAGAGCTGCCCACGCTTCCTAGGGAACACTGAGATCTCAGTAAGGTCTGCAGAGTGTAGCCAGGCCCGAGATGCTCTCTAGGCTCTGTGCGCTGTGCCCAGCCCTGCCCCTACTGCCCCCCCCCCCCCCCCACCCCCACAGCCCTCCCAGGGACGTCTTGGCTGCCCTTCCCCCAGGGTGAACTCTGGCCCAGGACCTGCCATGTCTGTTTTACATGGTAATACAACTGGCTTTGTCTATTGATTTTGCTCTATTTTTCTGGTTTTAACTTAATGACTAGAAACCCCAAACAAATAAAATTTCCTTTAAAAACTCAGAGAGATCAATGAGTGAGGGCCAGAATCACGATTCTATGAGCCAGAGGGACAGTCCCCAGGGCCACCGGGTGTCATTGCTTATGGCCACATGATCCCTGGGGGCTCTGGAAAGATCCTTGGGTGGGACAGGGGCAGGCATGCCTGCGTGCTTAAACCCTGTTCACTCCCCTCATAAACTGACGCCCCTACTTCTCTGGCTGCTGAGGCCATCTAAAAGCCTGTCTCCAGGTTGTAAAACTGGAAAAATTTAAAACGTATTATTCATCTGCTTCTATGCACGCTGCATGGCCTCTGGGAATGACAGGGCTCTGAGATCAGAGGTGTCAGGCCTGGCTGCAGACACTTAGGAGGGGCTAATTTACATGGTCCTTGGGCAATCATCATAGCAGGAAGAGGGAGGGCTTCAAGACATATGGTTAAGACAAGACATGACCCAGCAGCCTTAGGCCTGTGTGGGGGTGCACGTGCTAAGATGTGGGATTTACACAGTACTAGGATCATGGGCCATCCATGGTGTCCCCACTGTCCTCATTGATGGCCTGGGCACTGGGCTACAATCTGCAGCCCAGACCTAGCCTGGAGACATTCTCTTGTTGCCTAGAGGCTTCCTACAGGCATAGTCGCTTTTGTGAACCTTCAGTGTTTCCCAGAAGTCCTAAGGTGACTGGAGCATCAATCCATTTGATGCAGGAGAAACTGAGGTAGAACCCTAGATGGGGACTCTGGTTTTCCTTCTTTCAACAAGGGCTGTAGACTTGTAGCTGTGAAGCCAGGGACACCTCAGACACTCAGCTTTGGTCTTCTGCCAGCCTTCAAGTCCATTTGATCACGGCTGGGCAGGAGCAGAGGAGGGTCCGGGCCAGGGTAAGAACTAGACAGCCTTGTCTTCCCTCTACCTCCCAATCCTGCTCCAGGCTTGAGGATGTGAGGCACTGGCTACACCCTTCTGCTCTGAGGTCCTTAGCAGAAGGCCGGGGGTGTAATGCCCACTCACCACTCCTTCCCAGAGGCCACCCAAGCTTCAGATCCAAGCCGTGTTAGCCCAAAGGGCTAGCAGGAGGCTCCCGTCATAGGGCTTCCTCCCACTGCTCATTTGAGTCTCCTGGGAAGGCTTTAGGAATGACCCTCACTAGACCTCACACAGGACAATCAGAGTCTTAGCCGAGTGAGCCGCCCCGAGGTGAGTAGACAACCCCTCGGGGAAGTCCCAGTGGTGGGGGATGGGCAGCTCTGCTTCTGCCCATTCTCAGGACAAGTAAGGAGAGATGGAAGAGTTGGGATGGAGGGTGTCTGAACTCCACCAGGAACAGGAACTGTTTTTTCTTTCTTTTTTTTCCCCTTCCCTCCCCCTCCTTTCCTTTCTGACATGTCTCAAGGGTGGTCTCGAACTCTCTGTGTAGTGGAGGATAATCTCCACCTCCCCAATCTCCTGCCCTGACTTTCCTCCCAAGTGCTAGGACTCCAGACTACACCACCACGTATGGGGTACTGAGGACCAAACCCAGGGCTTCACCCATGCAAGGTGAGCACTTTATCAACCCAACTCCATGTCTAACCTGGCAGGGGTCACTTTTGAATGACTTCTTCCCCGGGCCTCAGTGGAGATCCCAGGTTCTCAGCCACTGTGACCTCTACTCCCCAGATTCCAGTCCCTTCCTGTGCTGCAGACAAGCCTCAGGTCAGCAGGAGGCTTCCACTCTCAGATCTTTGTTTGCCTGTTTTCAGCAGAGCCCAGAGGTGGCAGGAAGACTCGGTGAGGGGGCACCGTGTAAGCAAAGCCCCAGCTCAGGGCCCACATGCTGCTGTAAGAGGGGGTTTAGGGATGGCAGCCCACTGACAGGCGCAAGTATTGAGGCCTAAGGAGTCAGGTAGCCAAGCAAGTCAAAGAAGGGAAAGATGCCAACCCAGTCCCGAGAGCTGCTTCAGAGTCTCTTCTGCTGGCCCTTGAGGGGTCAGCATACCTTGGCTCCCCAACTCCCAGAGTCCTGAGGAAGCTATGCTTAGCCCAAGGTCAACAAAGACAGGTCAGCTAGTCTGTACATCCACCAATGGTCATCTTTGAAGTCACGTAATAGGTGTATTTAGATGCCATAGAGGGTTACTGTAATGAGAAAACCATTAACCCAGGGACAGGGGCAGGGATATAAAGTGACCTTTGAGAAGGTCACATTGCAAGAGGCAGGGCTAGTACCCACGCAAGTCCCAGCGACAAGGGACCACATGTGTGAGGTGTTTGTTAGGGTTTGGGTCTGGGTCAGTGTATTAGTAACTTCTCAATTGCTGTGATAAAACACCATGACCAAGGCCATGTACAGAAGGAGGGGTTTGTATGGGGCTTACAGTTCCAGAGGGATAGGAGCCCAGCATGGTGGCCAAGAGTGGCAGCAGGCACCCAGCATAATGGCAGGAACATCTGTGAATTCACATCTCAAATCATAAGCAGGAAACAGAGAGCAAACTCAAAACAGTGTAAGTCTTCAAGCTTTTTTTTTTTTAGATTTTATTTTTTATTGTGTATACGGTCTGCCTGCAGGTCAGAAGAGGGCACCGGATCTCATTACAGATGGTTGTGAGCCACCATGTGGTTGCTGGAAATTGAACTCAGGACCTCTGGAAGAACAACCAGTGTTCTTAACCACTGAGCCATCTCTCCAGCCCGTCTTTAAGCTTTTAAAACTACTCCAATGACATACTTTCTCCAGTAAAGCTACACCTCCCAAACCTCCCTAAACAGGGCCACCAACTAAGAACCAAGCATTTCATATACCAGGAAGTATGGAGGACATTCATCACTCAAACCCCCACACAGTTCCAGAGGAGTGAGTCCATCATGGTGGAGGAGCAGCTGGAACGGAAGCCGAGGGCTCACATCTCAACAGCTAGCAGGAAGCAGACAGTGAACTGGGGATGGCACCAGGCTTTTGAAACCTCAAAGCCTGCCCCCAGTGACGTACTTCCTCCAGTAAAGTCACGTCTCCTAGACCTCTACAAACAATGCCACCAACTAGGAACCAAGTGTTCAAATGTCAGATCCTATGATAGATGGTCTCGTTCAATCCATTGCACCGGTGGCAGACAAGGGTGCTGGAGCAGCCACACTGCCCTTGAGCAAGTCTGACGTTCATGCCTCCCCTTGTACTACCCAGGACCCTGGGCTGGAGTGCATGCCCAGCAATGCCTGTCCTCATAGGTGGGGAGCTGCCAGCTGGGGGAGGCTGCTCCCTTTTGTCCCTGGTGACATGACTTCTAGAATTAGTCACTGAGGATACTGCAGCCCAAATTGATTCTCCTTAGCTCACTCAGCAGGTGATTCTGACGAATGGGCAGTGCTGTTTTGGGGGCATGAGATATGCGGTGGGGAAGGCAGAAGGGCCCTGCACAGCCAGTTGTCAGGCTCCCTGTTATGGCCGCATGGGTGGGCCATAACCTGAGGCTGCATGTGGGCAGATGAAGGTGTGTTAGGCCAGATGTGGAAAGCTGAATGTGCAGAGCCAGATGTGAGAAGATGAGGGTATGCAGAGCTGGGAGTGGCAACTGACCACTAGCCAAGGAGCAGCACTGGGCAGGTTCTTGCTTATTTGGACCTCAGTCTCCTCTGCTATTAAATGAGATAACAGTGCTATATTAAGGAGTGAGTGGAAGTGAGGAAGGGCTCAGCCTGTTTTGTTCCCATCAGCAGCCAGGGGTGAAGGGACTTCCTTCAGGAATGTCAGAACCCTCAAACAGGCCAGGGCATTCTTAGATGAAAGGCCCCCCAGGAGCATCCGTCAATGTCTTTCCAAGTCCCTAGGGTCTATCCACCTCCTCTGCCCTTTGCCACTATGGCCTACAGGTGTCATTCTGTGGTCCCCAGGCCCCCGGGCCAGAGAAGAGGGGCTGCTTCAACAACTCAGTGCTGGCTCCAGGTAGGTGGTGCTGTGTGCCCTTTTCTTTCCCACCCCTAACTCAGAACTTTCCCACTACAGCAGAGAGAGGGTCCCCAGGTCCCTGAGGCCTAGAGGATTGGGGTGCACATGTAATATGTGTACATGTGTAGTGTGTACATGTGTGCAGTATACACACGTGCGTGGTGTATTCATGTGTGATATGCACACAGTAATATTGTAGTTTATGTGTGTGATGTGTGCATACAGAACTATTTGCATACAGAACTATTTGCACACATTTATAATATAGCTTTCTGTGTGCAAACCTGTATGTGCAAATGTGCACACTTCTGTGTATAGTTGTGGTGTTTTTGCATCCACTGGGCAAATGTACATATGTAAAGTGCATGCTTTTATGTATGTATGTATGTGTATATATATATATATATATATATAGTGTGTGTGTGTGTGTGTGTGTTCAACTGTGTCTGTTGTATTGTAAGCACAAACAAGTGTGTACATGAGTTCGTGTGCACCATTGGGGAAAACAGCTTTGAAGAGGTCCCCCTGTTGATAGGTCCCTGCTTGGGCAAACCCCCAGAGTGTGGGTGGGGAGGTGCAACCCCACTTCCCACCCTCTGCACCCGCCCTCTGCACAGTTGGCTTAATCTAAATCCTGCGGGGGTGAAAAGCTCTCCACCTGCCAGATGTTTCCCATGTCCATCAATTATTTAACAGGAGGCATCCCTCTTTTCTGGAAAAAAAAAAAAAAAAAAAGCAGCAGCAGCGGACAGGTGGCTGGGAGTGGCTCTGGTTACCTGCTCCAAAGGCCTCAGTGCAGGCGCAGACAGCTAAGAAGAGCTGGGAGGGGCCCAGCCTCAGGCCCATCCATTGTTTGAGGGTCAGTGGTCCTCCAGCAGCTGCTCAAGTCCATGACAGGCTGGGAGGGAGGGACAGCCTGGGAGGCTCCTCTGGCACCCCTGAGGGAGGCTGTCTGCCTCCCCACTCTTTCCTTCCACTCAAGTGGGTAGTGCTTGAAGTCACTTTGGGTCACTGAGGTTGGGTCCTTGCTGGGTATGGCTGGGTTTAGGACCTGTTGGAACACCAGGGTCCTTAGAGCTCAGCTTTTACCTGCTTTCTCCATGTGGAGGGGGACATTGAGCAGAGAGGCCACTTGCAGCATGCTCCCCCTGCTCCAACTTCCCGGAGGACCACACAGCCATGATGCCTACAGTTGGTGTCCTTACTAGGTCATGTACTCTATGGTGGTGTGAGCTCCAGGCATCACAGACCAAGGACTGACCCTATTTTAGTCAGATGTAAGGCTGGACCTGCCTCTTTGGTGTCCTGGAGCAGAGGGTAGAGCCAGGGCCAGAACAGGACTAAAGATCACTCCCAGATGAACTCCAGCTTGGAACTGGCCACTATGACACTGAGTCTCCAGAGGTCACTCACTGGTCAGGCCACACCAGCCCCAGGTGCTGCCCTAGGACCTTTTACAGATGAGGAAACCGAGGTCTGGGGTCTGAGGATGTAGTGAACTCATCGCCATGGCTGCATAACAAGTAAAAGAAGTGGGCCCGAGCCCACCACGACCCCTCCAGCTGCTATTGATGCATGAGATCCCCACGGTCCCCCAGTCGGTGTAAGAGACCTCCCATGTAGCTCTCCACCCAGCCTGTCACCACAGTGAAGAAGGGGCAAAAGGACACGTGTCCTGTACAGCCAGTGTCCAGTGTCGTGACATCTGATCAGGCCATTCCAGCTGTCAGGGCCTCGCTGGGGCCTGTCTGAGGTATCTGAATTATGCACGAGGCCCGGCTACCCAGGCGGCAGATGGCAGAGCACGCAGTAACCAGAGCCCTGTCAGCAGGTACCTCCCCTTCTCCTGCTCCTCTCCCAGGGGGCCAAGGGTGCACACAGGGAGCCCCTCCCATCCAGGGATTCCACTGCAAGGGACAAAGAGCCCGCATAATTGGGGTCCCAGAAATGGCCCTCTGAGTTGCATGTGTCCCTCTGAGTGTCCCAGATGGCCGGGTGTCACGGCTCCTCCACTCCTCCCAGTCACTAATACTGTGCCCCGCAGAGGCAATCGCTGAGAAGACAGGAAGATGGTGGGCCAAAGGGCAGGGGTCTGCCTAGATGGGGGTAGAGAGGGAAAGGCAAGCACTGAGCACAGGGTCGGGGGGGGGTGTCTTGGTTTGTAGCAGAGGGGACACAGGCCTGATGGAGCTTCACACTGGGACAGCCCCAGGTGGCCATGCCTGTCCCCACTGGCTGGGTCACTGGCAACACCTTTCTTTATAATACCAAGACTTGCCAATCCCTCTGCCAGTCCAAGTGGTACGTGAAATTATGCCTGGAATGCTAAAGTTAGGCTGTCACTGGAGATGGGTGGCCTTCACTGGACAGACCAAAATGGTAAGGGCTGAGAGAAAGAGGCAGAGCGGCCTTCAGGGCCCTTGGGAGGCAGTAGTGAGTGAGCACCCTAGGCCGGGGGATTCCAAAGCTCCCCAGAACTGACCCTCATGAGACTGCCTTTCAGGTGTCCAGTGCTCTATATACCTCCAAAACCACAGGACATGGCTCAGGTGCCCACCAGCGCACAAGGCAGCCCGAGTTCCAGGCTGGGTCTTGGCTTCTTCCCTCCAGCCTAGCAGTCTGTGCTCCCTCACCTATTGGAGGACTGGGCGGAGGACCCATCATCCCGGCTCAGGCTGGGAATGCCAGACCCCACCCTACAGGCTTCTGGTCCTTGGGGCAGGGCAGGCCTAGATGTGCATCAATCTAAACAGTGATTTATTTCATAATTAAGTGTATTACATCTAGAACTTTCCAGGGCTGTCCTGCCAACCTGTGCCAGAGATCTGGCTAATTAAATACATTATGCAGCGTAGTCTCAATTGTTGGGAATGAACCAGTTTAATTACAAGAGAATCACACATCACAATTAACATTCTCATTTTAAATCAAAGATGAGGGCAGGAGCTTCCCGTTATCCACCCTGGCACTGGAGAAACAGGACCACACAAGCAAAAAGCACCAGATCACCTATATGACAGCAAGGAGGCGGTGGGGCACCCAACCTTACCAAGGGGACTTGGCATATCTCATTCAAGTACATACCATGCTGGAGCCAGCTGAGAGGCTGTGGAGGGTGCAAAAGATTCCCACAGGGATGTGGGACAGAATTCCCTCAGGAAGTGCAAAGGCCGCTACATGGTGTTACAGTCTGCTTTAGTGAAGGCTTGGCCTCCAGGTGCTTACTTTCTGGGGTAAGCCGACTGTTCTGCAATGAAGCCAACTGTTCTCCAATGAAGCTGTCCCATGGAGCCGACTGTCCCTCTGTGGAGCCTACTGTCCCTCTGTGGGTAATAACTTCAGTTTTCTGAGAAGATGAGTGCACACAATGGATGGAGAACCTTTGAATGTAAAGTAGCGAGGCCAACAGGCTTGTGTTTGTCCAGTGGCCTTTGAGTCGATTCCTAAGGAACATAAAGCCTGGGAGATGAAAATGGCGGAGTCAAGCGCTGGGTGGGGGAGTTAGCAAGGGCTCGGTCTGTGCACAGGGTCCTGGACCATGGGTTTGCTTGCCATATGTCCAGCCTTCCTGCCCACTAGGCCCACAGTCTCACCTCCAGCCTCAAAAACCTATCACAGGGCAGGGCCCATAGCCTGAAATGGGGGATGGGCAGTGCACTAACGTAGGATAGCAATAAGTTTGCTTCCTTCTTGAAAGTCCTCAGTGTCACCCTCTCTGGCCATCCGTGTCCCAGGCACATGTCAAAATTCTCACATGTCAAAATTGTACCCAGAGAGCAGCATCCTCCAGGCTCTGCTTCTGTCCTAATGCCCTTCAGGGACAGCAGGTATCCATCCCATCTCCAATGCCTGGAAGTGGGACCTGGTGAGCCTCAGGCCACAAGCTTGGCAGCCCTCCCCATCTTCCCACCATCCCAGGCTACGCTCAAAGGTCATGAAGAGTCCTTCCATCTTCTGCAGGCTCTTTCCCAGAAGCCCAGTCTCATGACACCAGTGGTCAGGGGACCCTGGGAGCCTCTGTCCTGTCTGTCTTTGGGAGCCAGAGTCAGTGCAGGGCAGGGCACAGAGTCCAGAGGATTTGGGGTTTAGGGGCTTGTGTAAAAGGATGTGGGGAAGTTAGGCCCTCAGCAATGGCCTGCCTGATCTACCTCTGCCCCGGACCCTGGGTCCAGACATCTATCACTCTATGCCAGTCTGATTTAAGGGGACCACAAGTGGCAGATCTGGGGAGCCCTGGCTCTCTTGCTGAACGACAGAGGTGGAACCACACCACTCCCCAAGGCCACAAAGAACAAGCTGAGACTAGAAACAGGTGCCTCCACTTCCCATCTTCCCCCCGCCCCCCTCGGTCAGCAACAGCCTCACCTGTGTCTTCCAGAAACTCTCAAGGTCAGAACGCGTCCCAGAGGGAAGGGGGTCAGGGGCCAGAGCTGCAGCTGTCCTGAGAATGCCCAAGCAGCTGAAGGGCACAGGCCCTTGGGGAGTGCTCCGGGCAGCCCAATAACCACCCAATTCCGTTTTAATTTTATTTCCTGGATGAAAACAGCAGGATCAATCCCGCTGACCGTTTAGCAAGGTGTCGCCATTTGCATACTTAAAAGACGCTGCTGCTGGGGGGATGGGAGGCTGGGCTCTGGTGATTGAAGCCAAGCTCCTTTCAGCTGAGGGAGTTTAATTTCCAGGTGCAAAGGCAGCTCAGATTGCTGTGCTGGCGTCCCCATAGCCGCCGCGGGCGGGCGGGCGGGTGGGGGAGTCCCTGCAAAGTGTCTTGGGAGAGGCAGTGCCATTTGCTATCACGTCCTACAGTGTCTGCCCAGCCACTGGCTTAGCTAGAGTTCTTACTGATTTTTAAACATTGGCAGTGTGCAGAAAGGGAAATTAATTCACATGAAGGTAGGGGGTAGATCATCCTCACATTTCTGGAATGTAAGGCTCTTTCAAACAGGCCTGGAACACAAGACACTTCTCCCTTCTTTGGGTGTTGGGAAGGGAAAATAGTGGCCACTGGTTCATCCTGGCCATGCCCTACGCCCCCAACTTCCATACTATAAAGTTCTGGGTGAGGGTCTTCAGGGGGCTGTGCATAGTACCCCCCGACAGATGTCTCAGAATGGGGGTAATGGATACAGGAGTCTAATCATTAAGGCTCTGGGGGAAGGACTAAGAGGTACCTCACCCTGACCACCCTAGAAAACCTTGAACCTAGAGGAGATACCTGTCTTCCATCAACAGCGTGAACTGGCAGCCCGCTGCTTTGGACAGAAGCCTGCACAGCCCCCTCCTCCTCTAGGACCTGGGCTCCACTTAGGGATGAGCACTGGGTTTAGGGCTCAGTGTGGTCATGAAGGGGTGGATGAGCAGAGCAGGGTGGTGGAAGGCTGGAGGGGCTGAAGAAGTTACAGGGAGGAATGGAACTGGGAAGAAGCCATGAGTGCTGATCAATGCTTTGACCACACTGAGGTGAGCTGAGGGGGAATCCCTGCAATGTGGGTGCTAGGAATCAAACCCAGGTCTTCTGCAAGAGTAGCAAGTGCTCTTAACCACTGAGCACTTCGGAGTGGCCTTTAGCACCCACTCTGAGATGGGCCACTCAGTAGGTGACCAATTCACTGCCCAGATATGCCATTGAGAGGACCACAGTGTTGTCACTTGACAGCTTCAGGACCCTGGACAGTTTGTTTGATCTTCCTGTGTCAAAGTTTGCTCATGTGTAAAGTGCGGTGCCCGAAGCTCTTGTGGGTGTGGGATGGGGAGTGGGGTGTGAAAAGCTTAGTTCCAGGATGTCTCCACAAAACACAAGATCCCATGAACAAGAAAGAAGTGGGTGGTCAGGCCTTCCCCGCCACCCTCTGTGTAGGACCAGGAAGACACAGGTGCCCTTTGGGCCCTGGCAGGCAACACCTTGTCTGGGGGCAGCTGGAGGTCCGGAGAGAGGAGAGAGCCTCCCTGGGGCCAGGGCACTCACAGAGAGGGAGGGATGGTGAGTCTGGTTGAGTTTGGGTTGGGTGTCTGCCTGGTATTCATCATCGCTCCTTGAGCAGGGAGATGCCATGGCCAGATGGCTGGTAAGGTGTGCATGGCACCTCCGGGAGGTTTTGCTCCAATGCTCTGGGCACTGGCACTGCTCTGCATGGCTCCAGGAATTCCTAGAAAGATCCTCTAGGCAGACACCAGGCCTGCCACTGCCCAGAGCGGCTACTGGTGCATGGGAGAGCTTGTGAACCTGAGGCAAACTCTACCTTGATCGTGAAGCCATAGTTAGCAAGGCCAGCTAGGAAACCAAAGCTACAGGGGAGGAGGCGGTGTAGTGGCCTGGAGCCTGGGTGGCCTCAGCCTCTGGGGCCCACGAAAGGGCAAGCTGTGTCCTCTGTGGCTTTCTGCTCCTTAGAGGTGTGGGACAAGGACCGCAGCTGCCGTCACCATCAGGGAAAAAGAGAAAACGGGAGAGGGGACTAACAAGCTGGCAAATGCTCAGACTGTTCTATCAAACACAGAGAACTGTGACCCAGAAGTGCTCCTGCCAGTGACCAGCCCCTGAGTCACGAGGACAGGTCTTCCTGGAGAGGCAGACACAG
This sequence comes from Peromyscus nudipes, assembly GCA_902168325.1. Classification (NCBI taxonomy): domain Eukaryota; kingdom Metazoa; phylum Chordata; class Mammalia; order Rodentia; family Cricetidae; genus Peromyscus; species Peromyscus nudipes. Next base: position 18,670 of record CABHPH010142491.1, read on the forward strand.
GGCCCATGCTAGGGACTCGGTGCTGTGATGAGATCCTTGACGGAAATAAATCATGGAGGAAGGAGGTTCTGCTCCAGCATAGTGGGTGGGGACAGGGTGGCTGCAGCAGCTGGGCCTGTGGTGTTGTCAGGAGCCTGAGGAGCAGCTGGTTCACACCGTGTCTTAGAATTTCTATTGCTGTATTAAAATACTATGATCAAAACCGACTTGGGGAGGAAAGGGCTTGTTTTATGTATCCTTAAGGAAATGGTCCATCACGGAGGGAAGGCAGGGTAAGAACTTGAGCAGGGTAGCAACCTGGAGGCAGGAACTGAAGCAGAAGCCATTGGGGAGCACTGCTTACTGGCCTGCTCAGCTTGCTTTCTTAGACACCCCTAAGACCACCAGCTCAGGGGTGGCACTGTCCACATGAGCTAGCACCCTCCCCACACCAAGCATCAATCAGGGAATGCCCCACAGCTAATGGGGCATTTTCTTAGCTGAGGCTCCCTCTTCCCAGATGACTCTAGCTTATGTCAAGGTAACATGAAACTGGCCGGCACACAGGTCAGCGGCTCAGGAAACAGAGGCTGAGGTCAGAAGCTGGCTACAACTCTAGCCCCACAGACTTAACCCTATGCCCGGTATGTGCCATGGAGGCCCCATCCCTCAAAGGTTCAAGAATCCCTCAAAACATTGCCACTGCCTGGGGACCAAGTATTAAACACAGGAGGCTATGGGGAACATCCCACATTCAAACTATAACAGGTCCCCAGCGGTATTATGTCCAATCGAAAGTTGGATAGAGCCCAGGTGCCCATTGACAGATAAATGGGTTAAGAAAGTACCATCTACGGGGCGGTGGTGGCGCATGCCTTTAATCCCAGCACTCGGGAGGCAGAGGCAGGCAGATCTCTGTGAGTTCGAGGCCAGCCTGGGCTACCAAGTGAGTTCCAGGAAAGGCACAAAGCTACACAGAGAAACCCTGTCTCAAAAACCAAAAAAAAAAAAAAAAAAAGAAAGTACCATCTGGACTGGGCTTGGTGGAATATGCCTGTAACTTTAGCATTGGAAGGTGAAGCAGGAAGGTCATCAGTTCAAAGTCATTCTGTCTCAAACAAATAGGACAAGACAAATGTTTCAGCCACATGACACAGCTGTGAAACCATGATACACAGTGTGTGTGTCAGGGTGATCCTGGGAGTCTGCACAAAGAAAAGAGCCGGACAAACACCAAGAGTACATAGCACATGCTTCTGTTTATATGAAGGACCCTCGGGCACAGCAATCAGATGGGGTGCGACCAAGGACATAGACAAAGGCGAGGTGACCGCTAAGGGGCAGAGCCATGGTCTCATTTATTTGTCTTAGGAACAGGGTTTCCCTATGTAGCCCAGGCTGGCTTGGAACCTGTGATCCTCCAGCCTCAACTTCCTTGATCCTGGGATGGAGATAAAGTTCAGGGTCTGGTCTACACCATGCTAGTGTTCTACCCCTGAGCTGAACCTCAGACCTGACCTGCCCACCTCCCTGTTCTGTGTACAGGTGAACACGGGAGGGGGGTGTCCTGAAGTTGGCATCTTCCTTGATCACCCTCTTTTTTATTTATTGAGACGGAGTCTCTAATTGAGCCCAAACTTCACTAATTCCCACTAGTCTATGTCAGCAATTTGCTCCACATCTCTGCCTCCCAAGCACTGGGATTACAAGCAGCCACCATACCTTCCCAGCTTTTACATAGGCCATGGGGATTGAACTCAGGTCCTCAGGCTTGCCCAGAAAGCACTTCATCCACTGAGCCATCTCCCTAGCCCTCAAACTGTTTTTAAAAAGCAACCACCCAGACCCACAAAGGATAGGCCCCCTTTGCTCCTCTGAGAAGAGAACCCCAGGGACAGATGGTACAGCCCTCAGGACATGTCACCCATGTCCCTGTCCTTCCAAGCCCCAGGGCCCCTGGTGGGGGCGTCACCATAGCCAGTGACAGCAGAAAAGGCAGATTAAAAGCACTGAAGGGACATTGTGGATCAAGGTCAATAAATCTCAGGGTGGCCACTCTGTTCAGCAATCTGTCCGGCTGCCTCTCACCAGCCCCACTGCTCCCCATTATCTCAGGGGGAGCCACAAATCACGCTGACAGACCAATCAACAGGCCGGGGCTTTTACACACGCGGCCTCCTGAGGGATGATCCACCCTCAGCAATGCAGCAGAATAAATCTCTTCTGGAACTTTTCCCTTCGTCCAGCATCCCAGCCCCAGGAGCAGGTGACCCAGCCCATCCTCCCCACCTTTGTCTGTGCTGGACACCTCCGGTCTGGGTTCCCGATGGACCCTGATTATGGCTGAGGGATGTGGGATCTCCCCTTCCTGCCCCTTGTCTGTAGTGCAGCCCTTCCCCCACCGGGCACCAGAGTCGTCCCCCCCCCCCGCCCCCCCACAGGCATGGCCTGATGGTGTCCGGTCCTCCTGGCTGGGCTGGACCACCTCATTTCAGCAGGAGGAAAGAAAGCTTTATAAAATAATTCATAGGAAACTTAAAACACTCAGACACCAAGAAATTGCAAATGGGGAAATATGATGGATTGTGGGTTGAAAGAAGGCGACTTCTACAGGCAAAATTGATCCCTTAGAAAATGTTTTTGTCTGCTATGAAAAATGGGTAATACCTTGCTGGGGCTTCAGAGCTATAATCCCGAAAATAATTTGCTTTTGATTTCCTCTTAGCCTCAGCAGCTCTTTTCACTCCTCTCCCTCCCCATGTGAGAGCGAGGGCCCCCCCGCTTGGTGTGTGAAGGAGAGCGGCCCCCAGCGTGGCCCTTGCTGGGGCATCTTTGCCCGCAACACCCTGCCCAGTGGTGAGTCTGACTCGCTGCCTCCCAAGGCCCCTCCAGCCTACTTCAGTATTTCCCAAGTCCCTGGGTGGTCCAGGACACCTGAATGATCCAGGACAAAGGTGTCCGAGTAAAATACCTTGGTCCCCTTTAGAAAAGTCTTTTTACTCCTGGGTTCCACAGGATAACATGGTTCCTGATAATGACACCGATACAATGGAAACACAGGGAGTCCTGCAAAATGGGGAAACTGAGGCCAGAGGGGAGGCTGTTCAGAGACAGACAGGAGGAAAGTGTGGCTATAGCCTGGGACTTGAACCGGCAGGGACACCATGACAGACAGAGTTGTGATTCCCCTGAGGGCCCTAGCCACTCAGCTGCAGGCTCCAGGTACCAGACAGGGAGCTTGGAAGAACCTAGATCTCTCTTCTCAGGTCCACTGAGGCAGGGACTAGCCTTCCAGGGGCATATGCCATTGGTACAGTGACTAATTTTCAACCATCAAGCTACCTTTTCATGAAGACTGACATCCAGGTCAAGCCAAGGACACCTCTAGTCCTGCTGTCTGCCCCTCTCTGGGCAGCTGCACTCTGAGCAAAAGCCAGGCATGCTTCAATACCAGATTCATGACCCTCCCAGATGATCCTCAGGCGATGGGGTCAGAGCTGTGAACCCAGAGCCTTGGGGTCCCTGTGGTGGCTCTTGTCTCGGTGGCAAGCCTTCTGTGGGTGTGACGATGAGAGCCTGGCAGGCTGTAGGAGCCCAGCTGCTGGCAGGAGGAACTTGGAGGTGGTTGGACAGGTGCTCAGATCTGTGTCCTGAGAGTCACGGCTTCTGTCCACTGGCATTGTGGTATTAAGGGGACAGATCTCCGCCCGATTTGTCATAGACAGGATGGCTCCAAAGGATGAAAAGGTCTACTGCTGGTTCCTGCTCTGATGGCTGCCCATAAGGCTCCCACACCCCGGTAGATGTGACATAAAAAGCCCTGCTATTGGTCAGTCCCAAGAGGAGGCTGAACCCACTGGCGAGGGTAAGCATATGGGGAAGCAGAATCCAGTAGGGCTCAACACATTTCTCTTTTCACTTTTGCTATCAGGAAGCAGAGTCATATCCTGCCCTGTCCATTCTGAAGTGCCAGCAAATCGGCTTCCTTAGGCTACCTCTGTGGTCATTCCTCATCAGCAGCCCTGTGTGAGCTGAATACCAAAGTATATTCTGGAAAAAAGTCTCCTGAAACAAGGTGACTGAACCTTCCAAATTTCACAGGGCACAAGTGTGTTTAGACTCAGCCTCAGGCAAAGCTCAGCATGGATTGACTTGAAGTTGCCTCAGATCCTTTCTCAGAACAGCCTAATGTTTGGAGACCTCACCCCCACCATGGACCTGGGCAGAGGCTCCTGACCTTCCTCCTACTCTCTCTCTCCCAAGGGTTAATGATTTGCTGGCCTTCCACTGAAAATAACTGTGAATGGCCCAGGCTGGCTTGTCATGGTGAAACCCACCTCCTCTGGTGTCTTCATCTAGGATGATTTCAAGCATGGGTGATGAAGATGTGGCCATCTCACTGAGATCTATTCTTCCTGCCTTCTAGATGATGAACAAGGCTGGCCCGTGGGCCTTGGTGAAGTCTGTAGCACGTGTCCATTGCACAAGCCTACTTTCCAAACAACTGATGAATTCAGTAGCCACACCAGGCTGTAGATCACCTGGCCGATGAGCTCTATGACTCTCCCCATAATGTTCTGCAGCAATATGGGGAACTAGGAGAGCGCTCTGGCAAAAACTGATGCAGGGCCTTCTGGGACCATTGGCTAGAGATACTTTTTATGCAACAGCAGGTGATGGAAGTGGCTGAGAAATAGGACCACCATTGAGGAAGGGAGGGATGTGACAGGGCTCAAATCTCCTAGGAATCTTTGAGGGACTCCTGCACTGTGAAGTCCCCTCTCTGTTCTCCAGATGTGGAAGGAAACAGCTGTCCAGGGCCTTCTGCATCACTCTCTGGGAGGTGCATAAAGACCAGGACAACCTGTGGGTAGGGATACCTCAAATGTCAAATCCATTTCAAGGAGGTGGTGTGTTTGCTCATCCCTGCTGCCCCATCCCCAGACCAAGGCCTTGACCCACTGGCCGCAGGGAGGACTTTGAGTATGGTGCTGTAGGACTTGGCTGACCAACTAGTTAGAACCACAAGGCATGGAGCTTGGAACAATCTGCCGACTTGATTCTACATGTTCAGGTCAACAGCCTCACTCTGGAAGACCGGTTCACATAAATTACGGAAGAGTTGTGCATGGTGGCTCCAGTCTATGATCTCATGCCTAGGGAACCAGCGGCAGGATGACAGTGAGTTTAAGGTTGCATGGGCTACATAATAAGTTCAAGGCTACACAGGAAGAATGAGGAGCCTGGGCTGCATGGAGGGTGTCTGAGTCAGGAGTGGCTGATTACTTTTGGGTCCAGGGGTTGTGCTGGGCAGGGAATAGGCCAGGAAAAAGTATGTGCAGCCTGGGCAAGTGGTACTGAACAGGGAGCATTATGCAGTGTGGCACTGTGGAGACTGACCAGGAGCTGCAGGGTGAGGCTGGAGGATCAGAGCTGGCAAGGGTCATCCCGCTCCCTACCAGCTGGGCCCTGGGCCTGCACCTGTCTGAATCTGCGTGAGAGGGGAATGCCTGTGGCCAGACAAGGAAGAGGCAGCCCTGCATGCTCAGAGGACAGCTGCCTGTGCCCCAGTGCTGCCGAGGGAAGGGGAGGCTCAGTGTCGCTGGGAAGGCCCAGTTCTGATTGTATTAGACAGGCTGCTATTGATCTGGTTCCTGTTTATCCCCGGAGCCTCATTTCAATAAACAGCAGTTTGGAAGAATTAGCAAGGGACCCCCTGCTCTCTCCCCGCCCCCTTCTTCCTCTGCCTTGGTTTTCCTTTGGAAGATTTATGAGGATTCCAGTGAGGTACTAATTTGTTCCTGGGACAGCAGGATCTGGAGTAGAGGTTTGTTTGTTCATGTGTCCTTACATGAGGGTATGGCCCTTTCCACCCACCTAGTGGCCCAGGGCCCAGGCCAGGGTCTTTGGTGTTCAGGAGCAGCATGGTCACTAAAGAATCTCAGTTGTGAAGGGAGCAAGCTGCCGCACAGCTCTAGGGTGGGGTCAACCCCAGGAGAAGTCATCAAGAGGGAACCTGCAGGGAAAGGAAACATCCTATTGGTCATGAGTCAGCTCTGAGCAGATCATCATATCCCTTGATGTGGCCTATTTGTGTGTGTGTGTGTGTGTGTGTGTGTGTGTGTGGTGTGTGCTTATGGGTTATATGTGTGTGGTGTGTGCATATGGGTTATCTATGTGTGTGGTGTGTGCACATGGGTTATCTGTGTGTGTGGTATGTGCACATGGGTTATATGTGTGTGCTGTGGAATGGTCACACCATGCCTCATGCTTAGTTTTCTCCGTTTTGAGCCCAATGCAACAGAAATTTCCCTGAGTTGTTTCATTGTCTTTTCAGAAACATGTTTTACATGTCTGTAATAAAAGCCCCAGTGAAGAGTCCCCAGCAGGAAAAAACCAAACCAAACCAAAGGAAAAGCCCTCAGAGGATTTGCTGTGGTAGATTGTTCGTAACTGCTCCTGTGTCCCTCCGGATCTTGGGGAAGCTGTTTCTTTACCACCCTCAGCCTGGCTGTCTTTATCTAGTACTGTGCGTTCTCCAGGATCCTCATGTCCACTCAGAGCCAGGGCTTTTCTGGAAACAGTCTTCCTCCTGTCTTCTTCCTCCCCTCCCCCCCCTTGTCCTCCTTCCGTCAGTGTTCCTTGTTGTCCTCCTACAGTGGCTCCAGTAGGAGCTGGCTGAGGTTTATTGCTCAGTCTCCAGGGTCAAGGTCAGAATCAGCACAATCATCTGTGCTTGCTCTAAACCTGCCTTTTTTGTTTCTCTTAGTGGTGCTAAGAGCCTTGTGCGTGCTAAGTAGATGCTCTACTCTCCGCACCCCTGCCCCCAGCCAGACTTCAGGATTTAAAAAATAGATTTTGATAAATATCGCCTTAAAAAGTCAACTCTATTTAAATTTAATTCTCATACCATACAATCCCATTTATTCATTTACTAATATACTAATACTTATACATAGTGTTTTTGAGAGGAGGAGCTAGTTGTGTAGGCTGATGTCAAACCCATGAACTCAAGCTGTGCTTCTGCCTCCAGCTTCCAAGTAGCTGGGATGACCCACCACATTCTCTGTCCTGCCAAAATTCCACCATTTAAACTGTATGGCTTCATGAGTTCTGCCATAATGTTCTTTTTTTAAATTGCGATTAAAACATATATAACATAATGGGCTGGGAGGAACGATTTGGTTGGTGTCTTAGTCAGTATTCTATTACTGTGAAGAGACACCATGACCACGGCAACTCTTAGAAAAGAGAGCATTTAATTGGGGCTGGCCTACAGTTTCAGAGGTTTAGTCCATTATCATCATGGCGGGAAGCACGGTGACATGCAGGCAGACACAGTGCTGGAGAAAAGTAGCTGAGAGTTCTACATCTGGATCTACAGGCAGCAGGAAGAGAAGGACATGGGGCCTGGTTTGGGCTTTTGAAACCTCAAAGCCCACCTCCAGTGACACACTTCCTCCATCAAGGCCACATTTCCTAATCCCTCTCAAGTAGTGCCTCTCCCTGATGACTAAGCATTCAGATATATGAGCTTGTAGGGGCCATTCTTATTCAAGCCACCACAGACACATGGATCCCTGGGGCTCACTGGTCAGCTGCTGGTGAGCATCAGGCCAATGAAAGACCTTGTCTCAAAGTGGGGTGGGGATGGCCTTCCCAAGGATGATAATGAGGTTGTCCTCGGCCTCCACATACATGAACACACATGCATGTCCACACACAATGCATACACCATGTTTGCCACTTCAGTCTTTCTAAGTGTAGGACTCAGTTTTCTTTAAAGTTTTCCCAGTGCTGTGCAGCGTGACTGGTTTCCCACAACTCGCTCACCAGCCCATACTGTACTCTGTGAGCTCAAACCACCAAACCAACCCTTTACAGCCTGGCTCTCATTTCATCCCAGGTCCCTCTTGTGAGTGATCCTAGGCACCTTCCTTTGTGAATGACGCATGTCACAGAGCACAGCATCCTTAAGCTCCCATCCATGCTGCAGCGGTGTCCTGGTTTGCTTTCTATTGCTGTGATAAACACTGTGACGAAGGCCACTTGAGGAACAGAGATTTATTTCATTCTACAGGCTGTAGTCCATCATGAAAGGAAGCCAGGCCAGGAGCTCGAGGTAGGAGCCAAAGCAGAGGCCGTGGAAGAATGCTTCTAACTGGCTTGCTCTCCAAAGCTTGCCCAGCTTGCTTTTTTATACAACCCAGGACCACCTGCCCAGGGGTGATACTATCCACAGTGGTATGGGCCCTACAATAATCATTAATGAAGAATATGCCCACAGACTTGACCACAGGCAAATTTGATGGACGTATTTTCTCAATTGAGGTTCCCTCTTCCTAGATGACTCTAACTTGTGTCAAATTGACAAAAATATAACCAGCAGAGGAGGCCTCAGAATGCTCTTTGTGCTGTGCTGTGTCCTCATACCGTGGCCATGACCTTTGAACTGGATGTCCAGGCTTTACATGAAATAGTGTTATCAAGACCAGGGGCATCCATTTTCTATCTCGCTCTTTGCTCTTTGCCTCTGTTCCTAGCTCCCATTTCTGGCTTTTGGAATAATCAAGTATTTTTGTTGTATGTGTGCATGTTCGTGGATATATGCACATATGTGTACAGGCGCGCAGGAACGTGTGTGATGTATCTGTGGAAACCTTAGATGTTGTAGATTTCAGAAAAGCTGTCTACTTCCTTTGAGACAGGGTCTCACTGAGCCTGGATCTCATCAATTGCACTAGACCGGCTGACCAACAAGCCCCCAAGATCCACCTGTCTCCACCTCTCTTGATGTCCGATCACATCTGGCATTTTTATACGGTTTGGGGGAATTGAACTCATGTCATCGTGCTTGCAAAACACGCACTTTATCGACCGGACCGTGTCCTTAGCCCTAGTCAAGAATGAGTTCATTTCTCTGCTGGTCTATGTGGCGACTCTGTTGTGTTTTCAATGGTTGTGTTAGGGATCAGTGCCTGAGACATAACATAGCCCACCTTAGAGTGATGTAGGCTACTCTCATTCCCATTTCTGTACTTCTCCAGCCACTGTGCATTAGAAACCTCCAAAAACATCATGATAATTTTTTTAAGATAAGGTCTTACTACACAGCCTCACTTGGCTGGCCTGAAATGTAGGGGTGGTTGTCTGTGCCATACCCTGAAGCACCACCACTAGTGAGGCAGCAAGGTAGCTGCTAGGTACTGCTCCCTTGGGTGTGGCCCATATGGGGACCCTTAAGACCTGGGATGCACTGTACGTACATATATGTATGTACGTACGTGCCTTCCTCTCTCTCTTCACTACCTCATGGTGTTGGATGCTGGTGCTGCAGATCAAGGCAGAACTCTTCTGAGACCCTTGTTGGACCGTGCCCCACCCCTCCAGGATTCTGCAACCAACTCCTTTGTTTTTGTTGTGAGTTAAACCCCGAATAAATTCCTTTGACCATCAAATAGACTCCATGGAATTCTCCCATTACTGAAACTCACTGTGTAGACCAAGATGGCCAGGAACTCGTAAAGATCGACCTGCCTCGAGCCTGAGGGCTGAGATTAAAGGAGTGCACCACCACACCCAGCTTATGACTATTACTTTTTTTTTTTTCAAGACAGTTTCTCTGTATAGCTCTGATTGCCCGGAAACCCACCCGGAGACCAGGCTGGCCT